>JBAMBO010003202.1:0-17035 GCA_037044535.1 Lordiphosa magnipectinata | reverse complement strand
TCCTCATCTCTCGATCTTGGGCGGCCGATATGCATATTCTACCTGCATTGTTTCTTCGGGTTTGGATTCCGAGAGTCTGCTATCTAGTCCAAGATCGGTGGCATCATCCTTTAGTCCAGGTCCTGACAATGACTCTCTTGAACTTGGTGATTTCCCTAACTACTGGAAGGAGTTCCTATTCACAAAAAAAAGACCAAAGTCAGTAGTATCAAACTACAGAGGCATTTCCAAGCTCTCGGCAATTTCAAAACTTTTTGAATCAACCATTTTCTGTCGCTCATTAATATCTCCATCACAACATGGATTTATGAAAAAGAGTTTGGTCAACACCAACTTGATAGAGTTTACATCTCTTGTTAATATGGGGTTCGTAAACAAGCAGCAAACGGTTGTGAAATTTACTGATTTCAGCAAAGCTTTCGAGCTTATACACAAACTTTACATTCTCGGCCTTCCTCCTAAGCTTCTATATTGGATCATGGCTTATTTGCGTAACCGGACTCATAGAGTTAGCTTTGGTGTTCCCCAAGGCAGTCATCTTGGACCTTTGCTTTTTAACTTATTTGTAAACGATATTCCGTCCGCGTTATCTTACTCTGAGGTGCTTATGTATGCGGATGATCTTAAGCTTTGCCTGACTTACGATGATCCAGTATCACCTCTTCTCCTACAAAGGGACTTAAACTCTCTCAATAATTTAACTTTTCATCGAAATACGTCTTATCTCTACGACTACATGATTGAGGATAAGCCACTGCAGCGCATCTATAAAGTCGACGACCTGGGAATACAATTCGTGTCCAAATTATGTTTCAATGGTCATATATCGGTTATTATATAAAAAAAACCAGGGGAGTTCTTGGCTTCATCAAAAGATGGTCTAAAGAATTTAATGACCCTTATGTCACGAAACAACTACACGTTTCTCTGGTCAGGCCTATTCTTGAGTATTGCCAAAGATTTATAGATATTATAGATGACGCATGTGAAAGAAAAAACGATTGTTCTTGGGAGCTGACATTGGATCCCAAAAAGTAAAAAAAATAAAAAGTTTGTATGAAATGCGGTATCTACATATGTAGTGTCTTTGGTATGGCTCATGTGTCTGGTCTCCACACTACCAGAAGTATCAGGATCAACTCGAATCTGTACAAAAAACAGTTCTTACTTTTCGACCTGTGTGGCTTAAATTGGAATCCCAATGGGCATCTACCACCATACAAGCTCAGACTACGCTTATTGGACCTTCCATCCCTGAATAATCGGAAGATCTATCTTAGTGTGCTTTTCCTTCATAAGCTACTGTCAGGTGAGGTTGATTCAAGCGCTCTGCTAGGCCGTATAAGCTTTGCGGTTCCGGCACGAGTAACAAGAAATCATGTTCCGATCAGAGCTTTATCCCGAAACGAATATCGGTTCTGATACCGATTCCGGTACGTATCGCAATGTATGTTTCGGTTAAATGTTTTATTTCGGTTTTCAATTAATTTCGGTTTTGATACGGTACCCGGACTTATATTTCGTTATACCGGTACGTACCGGTATAAGAACTACTTATTATACTCTGTACCGAAGGTACATAGAGTATATTAAGTTTGTGCAAAAGTATGTAACAGGGAGAAGGAATCGTTTCCGATCCTATAAAGTATATATATTCTTGATCAGCATCAACAGCCGAGTCGATATAGCCATGTCCGTCTGTCCGTCCGTCTGTCCGTCCGTCCGTATGAACGAAGAGATCTCAGAGATGGTAAGAGATAGAGGTTTGACATGTATGGGACATATATTTCTTATACTTGCAGGCAGATCAAGTTTATTTTCAATTTTTGCCACGCCCCCTCCCGCCCCCGCAATTTGGAAAAAACTTCATATCTCCTACAGTTTTGGAGATAGATCGTTTGTTCTTTCTAGAGATACCTTGTAAACAAAATTATTTATCGATTTGCTGAAGGAATGATAAAGATCGGATGAACGATACTCAAGTTATGGGCAAAAAACGGCCAGTTAACACCCCCACCAACAACCACAGCAACATATCCTAACAGTTCAACACAGGCAATCTTAGTGCGAGAGAGAAAGAGAGAGAGAAGCTTAGAGAGTGCACCGCGTTGTGCGTGGGGTGTTAACTGGCCGTTTGACTCCTGAGCAAATGCGAGTGTAAGGGTACAGAGTATGTTATAGTCGGGCTTGACCGACTTTCTTTCTTGTTTTTCGTAGTTAACATGTTAGAAATTATAATTTCATTAATCAGTGCCACAAAATTCAACTTTTTTTAATGCCTGGGAACGGGACCAATAAATTATGAAACTAGAGTAGATTGCTTCATTACCAGCAGAGAAACAGGTCATATCATTTGAGTAATTCAGTTCAAGGCATCTTAGCGTACCGCGGTTTGGCCCACAAAAACATTTTTCATCTAAATTTGACTTTTTCTTAGTGGAAATAAGGAATTTTATTCATGGGATTAATTTCATAATTTTGGAGAAGCTCCTGATACCCAAATGGTCAATGTTGCTCTAACGCAATTGCTTGTACAAAGATACCCATAGCCCGCGAACTAAGGCTTCGATGGTGAATTAAAAATGCAATTCGGTCCATTTTTATCTCTAGTTATGGCCTATATGGACTGGATAATGGGTGCTGTCAAATGTGGTACCCACTATCGCGGTTTTTCGGTGGTTTTCCAATGATTCCATTCTCTAAGTTAGACCTCTATGGGCGGGGTACTTACCGCTTGTCCATTGGAGGCGGGAATTTAGTATAACAATTGTGGTAACTCCCTTCATGTTTGGAAAATTTTCCAAAATTTTAGCTCTCATCTTTTTATACTCTGTACCAAAGGTACATACATTATATTAAGTTTGTGCAAAATTATGTAACAGGGAGAAGGAATCATTTCCGACCCTATAAAGTATATGGGCATTTCCACAGAAAAGTCCACCGAGACCAAAAAATTAAAAGTACTTGAAAACATATTTATTATTATATTTTCATGGGGAAACAATCTAAATGAGCTAAGATAAGCCAATATTTAATTTATTTATTGCAGGGCTTAATACCGGAACCGGAACCGTTAACCGAAATAAACCGTTTCAAATCAAGTACCGGAATCGGAACCGGAACCGATACAAATTTTTTCTTGAGAACCGAAAACCGTTTACCGTTATTAATGGAACCGATAGAACCGGAACGAAACCGATGCGTTGGTACCGGTACAGTTTCGGTTTTTTTACCTCTTCAGAGCGCATCGTAGACATACAAGATGCTAAAATATTTGCTGGCGGAAGACATCTTCACCATTTGCTCCAGTTTTGCGGCAGCAGATAATGACTTTCTTCTGCACCGGAAAGTGTGGGACTCAGTTTTCGAAATTGGACGCATATTAGAACCAGCGGAGGTGGCAACAACTACACTAAGAAAAAACTAGAACGAATAATTTGAGTACGAACGCTCTTGAAAAAAAAATTAGTCGCTCTTGAATTTTCAAGAATTTCGCTCTTGGAATCGTGATAAATTCGTTCTAGACGTTCTCAATTTGGTTTTTTTATAGGCAAGGGGGGTGAGGGCAACTTAACTTTGAGAGAGTAGCGTTGGAGTCGCTCTCGCAGAGAGTGAGGGCGCATGCGCAGTTGGTCGTTGAGAGCAAGGCGTATTTAATAAGGTGGCAGCAGCGTCGACGTCGCGTTGCCTTACGAAAAATGAGAGAAAGAGAGCGAGAGCAAGAGAGTAATAAACTCAAAGAAATTTGTTGTCGCATACACATGTATACACACACACATATGAATTTTTCGAAACCGTAAGGCAACAGCAAAGAGGGCGACGTCGACGCTTCTGCCACCTTATTAAATACGCCTTGGTTGAGAGAATGAGAGCGCAGAGACTGAGAGCGCATGCGCAGTTTGTTGTTGTGCGATGCGTACGAAAGCGTTTATTTATAAGTGTGATTTCGTCGCGTCGTCTGGCTTAAGGAAGTTAGCTGACCTCGTTAAGCTGCCCGTCGCCTGTGTGTGTTTCAGTCTTTCGAGGTACCGTGTTCAAGTCCCAGAAGAGCAAAAAAAAAAAAAAAAATCTCTGTGGTTATCTCAAAATCAATCACTGTTTAAAACAAAGTTTGGTGGGTGGTGGTGGTTGGGGTGTTGGTGTGGTTGATTTGATAATGGTGCGTGGGACCGGGGGAGGGGGACGAGACGCGGACCACCACGTACGTTGGTCGGGTCGGGTCGGTCGTGTCTCTCCCACCCACCCCCCACCCTAAATATTATTTTCAATTTTTTTATTTTGAGAATTATTCGTTCTTGAATCAAGTACTGAAACTCTTGAATCAATAATTATTCATACTTGGATCAAGAGCTGAAACTCTTGAATCAGGAATGTCGGGATCAAAAATTCACTCTTGAATCAAGAATTTCGCTCTTGGATCAAGAATTTTCACTCTCACCGTACTTTTGAGAACGAATGCTCTTGATTCAAGAGCGAAATTCTCTATTTTTTCTCTGAGTGTAAACTTCAACCGAAAATCTTGTCTTGGGTGATTTTTATTCCATTTGGATACACTGGATCTCTAGCAAAACGGTTACTGGATTCCATTAAGACTTTTCTCGCACTTAATCGTGTTTGAAACCATGAAAACATTCTTAACTGGTGGTCAGAATCCTCCACAAAGTTCCCAGAATTGTATGAGATTTCACAAGTCGTGCTTTCTGTTCCAGCTACGCAGATTCTCTGGCGATAAATTTATAATGAATCCGCTAAGAAGTTGTATGGACTCAACCACATTGAATGCAGTTGTTACCGCGAGCAAATCACAAGAATTACATAAGACGTGGACGTACCGGTACGTACCGGTATACCGAAATAAAAATCTGGGGTACCGTATTGAAACCGAAAACAGAAATTAATTGAAAACCGAAATAGAACCTTTAACCGAAACATTCATTTCGGGACGTACCGGAACCGGTACCGGAAACGAAATTCGATTTGGGATTAAGCCCTGATTTATTGTAATAAAAATGCCTTCAGATTGCATTGATTTTTGGACTCTAAAATATTTATAAGGGTACAAAGCGTATAAAAATAATGCAGAAGACACCATAAGAAACAATGCGATTGCAATCAAATGTAAGTTTTTGCTTTATATTATAACAAAAACCACATAAATATAATGAGGAAATTTCAGTAACGTAACGTCAAGTAACGTCACGTCAGATAATTATGCAAATAAAAAGAAATTGAGAAAATCTTGTTGAATGAGGTTACCTAAAAAATAAACTTGTATTATTTTAATATACGATTAAAAAAAAAATATTATAACAAAATCTTCGCCAAATTCGCAGAGTTTTGCAATTTTCTAAAACAAGTCAAAACCCAGTTCCGTTTTTTGTATCGTCACGCGAGCATTTATTATTGCTTATATCTTTAACTCCTTATGATCGATGTATGTTATTATTTTTGCTGATTGTAGCGTTACTTAATTGCTACCCAAATATAAGTCAATCTTTTTAGAAATCCAAGATTTTCATATTTTTTTAATAACATTTTATAGTACAAACGTAACGTCACGTCAGTTTGGAAATGCCCATATATATTCTTGATCAGCATCAACAGCCGAGTCGATATAGCCGTGTCCGAGTGTATGAACGCACAGATCTCAGAGATGGTAAGAGATAGAGGTTTGACATGTATGGGACATATATTTCTTATACTTGCAGGCAGATCAGGTTTATTTTCAATTTTTGCCACGCCCCTCCGCAATTTGGAAAAAACGTCATATCTCCTACAGTTTTGTTAATAGATGGTTCAAATATTCTAGAGATATCTAGTAATCCAAATTATTTATCGATTTGCTGAAGGAATGGTAAAGATCGGTTGAACGATACACAAGTTATGAGCAAACAACGGCCAGTTAACACCCCGCACCTTACCACCCATCACCACAGCTTTCCATTGAACAAAGGCAATCAAAGTGAGAGAGAGAGAGAGAGAGAGAGAATACCTTAGAGATGAGCGTATAATAATAATCTAAGCGCGTGACTCCTTGGATGTATTAGAATATTACAGTCGGGGGCAAATCAACTGGTACAGAGTATGTTATAGTCGGGCTTGACTTTATCACTTGTTTGAACCAGCAACATATGTTGTAGCTGTGTGTTGCTAGTATAAATGCGCCCAATAAACGCGAACTTGACGTGATCAAGAAAAACTGGGTATGAGGTGTTGCTACTTGATGCCTCTAGTTTCATAATTCATTGGTCCCGTTTCCAGGCTATTTTGAGTGTACCACTGTGTGTTATATTATTTATTATTAGTTTTCGAATTTAACTTTGAATTTTATACGTCCACGTCTTAATTAACTAATGTAGTGATTTGCTCGCAGTAACATATTTGCATTCAATGTGGTTGAGTTCATTCAGCTTCTTAGCTGATTCATTATAATTTTTCGCCAGAGAATAGACAGAAAGCACGACTTTTGAAATCTATACAATTCTGGAAACTTTGTGGAGGACTCTGACCGCAAGTCAAGAATGTTTTCATGGTTTTAAACACGCTTAAGTGCGAGAAAAATCTTAATGGAATCTAGTAGCTGTTGTGCTAGAGAGGACGTATTTTTTTATATTTTCAATTTGCAGTGTATCCAAACGGAATAAAAATCACCCAAAACTAGATTTTCGGTTGAAGTTTAGTTGTGGCCACCTCCGCTGGTTCTAATATGCGTATAATTTCGCGAACTGAGTCCCACACTTTCCGGTGCAGAAGAAAGTCGTTATCTGCAGCCGCAAAACTGCAGTAAATATTGAAGATGTCTTCCGCCAGCAAATATTTTAGCATCCTGTAGGTTGAGCTCTAACTCGTGATAAAATTTACGATGCGCTCTGCAAAGGTAAAAATAAACCGAAACTGTACCGGTACCAACGTTTCGGTGCTATCGGTTCCATTAATAACGGTAAACGGTTCCGGTATTAAGCCCTGGTTCCGAACAATGCTCATCATGAACCCTTTCGTAATCCCTGTCTAAATTACAGCAAGTACCATCATCTGTTCCCAGTAAACTCCCCATTGTAAGATGTAAGGAATAGTCTATTGTCTAATCTAAATTCATAATTGTAAATAGTTTGACTGAACTTTGTTAATCTTTAAAAAACAATAAATATAAATATGAATATAAATATAAAAATTGTGTTATGCATGGCAAGGCAAAGCAAGGTATTGACCTACCACCAGGGAGGAAACCAAAAGCTCGTATTAAAAGAAATAATATCGTACGATTTCCGCAGGCAGCTATTTCAATGGTTTGTGACTTAGGAAGCAAAATAGACTTATTGATGTCACATCGTAGCCACCCGATGCATATATAGATCGATATATTACGTTGCAGTATTTTTCGTGACCAGCTAACTTTTTACGCTTGCTATCGACGAAATAATATGCTGAGTCAATACCGAACTAATCTTGATAGAAATCTTTGCCGTCCAAGCGACAACACATTGAATTTAATAGTTCTCCAGGTATGAAAAATACAATAGCTACAGGATGGATGAGGGGCTGAAGAGCATTGTGGGTGCCAATGCAACTAAGCTTTTGTGTGGTGAAGCCTATGCTGTAAACTCAATCTGGTTTCGCCCAGTCAATCTGTTTGATCAGCTGTGCACAGAGTTAGATCTCGCAGACAAGCGTAACCAGATTTGGTATCTGATCTTCGCATTACCCGTATTATTAATATTAATTTTTCATGAATTACTTAGTCACTTTTCTTAAATTCCCTTCATCATGAAGATGATGATCACAGGTCAGATTTGGAGATTTGGAGGTGCGTTTTATTTATTCGCTGTTAACAGATTTTGCTTCATATTTCTTTTTTTTTTTTGGTTCGTTTCTTGACACTTTCACTTTTCTCATTAAAATATGAGATCCGACCTAGGGCCGCAGCGACAGGTTTTCGCTGACAGCATACAATGGCCCAGCTTCGCCTCCCTTCACCCAGTTAAACATTTGGTGATTTCATTTGCATCTTCATTCATGGCTCGCCCCCTCCCCTCTAGCCGCTCTTCATCTACCTCTGTGATGTTCGGGTCGGGTTGGAATGCCAATCTAGATATTTACAACTTCTGGATGCACTTTGCCAAAAATAAAACCAGTTTGTCTGCTTCTGGCCGCATCTTCCAAAAAATTTCAGTCAGCACTTTACATTTTGGTTTTGGCAGCGTTTTGTCCCCAAAGAACTGGTTTCCCCATCTTCCAAGTACCACCGAGTACGACCGAGTGCAGCTAACGGCCTGGCGTGGCGACCATGCTCCCAACTTTTTATGTTTTGTTTCTGTGGAAAATTGAAAAAGCATTGCAAGACGTTTTGGTTTTTGTATTTCGGAGGATTGCACAATATTGTGGCTGAGCGAGAGAGCAGTTCCAACTGGCTGTTGTTGTTGATGTTGTTGTTGTTGCTGGCGTGTAAGTAAGTATTTGTTGTTGATATTTACAACTTTTGCCAGTTTACAGACAATTTCGACCATTGGATTTGGGGAGGCTGGAGCTGCAGCTCCGCATCACGTACAGCTGATGTGAGTGTTACTGTTCGTGTGTGTGCGTGTGTGTGTGAGTGTAAACAGGTCAACGCATACCACAATTAAGTAGCTCGCCTCTTGCCACATTTCCTGCGCATTTCTCGTTCCTGACGCCAAATTCAACTGAAAAGGCGACTTTTGAATGACGTTAAGTGACTTTGCCTCATTCACAGGCATTCATAATCACAAATAACCGAATGTGTTTGCCTCAAGTAGTCATTGAATTATTCATTCAATCTTGTATAGTGAATGATCATCATTGGCTTTACATTCGTTTTGATATGTTTTGAAAATCCCTATTATACCTGGCTTTTTGTGGATATTTAGGCTATGCTTAAGTCGAATCATTCATTTAAATAGTTTTCATTTGCTTCATTCTACCCCTGTAGAAGGTATATTAATATTGTCCAGATGTTTGAAACCCAGAGAAGGAAGGAAGCAGCTCCGACCACATCAAGTATATATATTCTTGATCAGCATGACGAGCTGTATTGATTTAACCATGTACGTCCGTCCGTCTGTCAGTTTCTACGCTATCCACTTAGTCAGGTTTAAAGCTATCTTAACCAAGCCTTACACGAATTCTTTAAGTACAAATATGCTGCACAATTGTCGGAACCGGCCGGATCAGATATTTATAGCATATTGCTGGAACGAGTGATCCATAATTGGACCATCCGAATGGACCATTTACGGCGAAGTCGTGCTTCCGCACGATGCTTAGATGCCAATTTTACATCAATAGAAATCGAAGCAGCACTTGCAAATGCAAAAGGGAAAAGTCCAGGCGCGGATAGAATATCATATCCCATGCTTAAGCATACCCCAATCTCTCTAAAAACGAAACTTCTAGAGATATTTAATACCATGCTAGATTTTGGCGCCTACCCACACACATGGAGATCAGCCATAGTAATTCCAATAGCAAAACCAAACAAAAGTCCCCACGAAGTTAACAGCTTCCGTCCGATATCTCTGCTATCCTGCTTAGGTAAAACTATCGAAAAAATGATAGCCCAAAGACTGATGTGGTTTATCACCCGCCATAATTTAATCTCGCATAACCAGGTAGCATTTAAGCAGAAACACAGCACAATGGACGCTTTGTTGCGTATTCAACACTTCGTGTCGAATGCTCTTTCGACAAAAAATCACGTCTCCATTCTGGCGACGGATTTTGAAAGAGCCTTCGATCGCGTGGGGCTACATGCAGTGCTTTGTCGTCTCGAGCGCTGGGGCGTTGGTCCTAGGCTTTATAACCTTATAAAGGCCTTTATGACCAATCGCACTTTCAGGGTTCGAGTCAACAACATCACTTCAAACACCCACAATCTCTTCAACGGAATTCCACAAGGCTCCCCACTCTCCGTAGTTCTCTTCATAATAGCTTTCCAAGAACTTAACAGCATTTTGATAAGACATAAGGACATCCAGGTATCAATCTACGCCGATGACGCTATCATTTTTACTAAAATAAAAAATTTGACCACTGTAAAGAACAAATTTTCCGATATACTACAGGACGTAGAATCTTGGGGAGCCTTGTCAGGTGCCTCTCTCGCTATTGAAAAATGTCAATTACTACACATTTGCCGCAAACACCGATGTAATTTCTCTGATATAGATTTCAAAAACCAATGTATAAAAAATGTAGATCATTTAAAAATTCTAGGCATAACCTTCGACTCCAAGCTTCTCTTTAAACAACATTGCATTAACCTTCGAAACAAGCTTGAAAGCCGTTTCAACATTATAAAATTCCTATCTTCTAAATATACTAGCATACACATAAACACTCTTATAAACATAACCCGTGCCCTAATGCTCTCTAAAATCGATTATGGCCTTCCAATCTTCGGATGGTGCGCAAGGTCTCACATCAAAAAAATTCAATCTCCATATCATGGTGCTGTTCGCCGCGCAATTAACGCATTCCCCAGCTCCCCCGTCGCCTGCATTCTGGGAGAATCAGGACTACCCAGCATCTCGGATCGTATTGAAGAGTCAACCATGCAGCTCATTCCAAAACTATACACTACCTCCAACCACCTGTTAAAAAAAGAATTCTCAGCCATCTTTAAGCAAAAACGGAAACACAAGTGCCGTTGTTGACAGCGTAAACGCCATTATTGCTGGAGGATCCCTCCCTCAATATAACTCCATTTTCTCCGCCGAAGCATTTGCTCTACTAAAAGCCTGCCAACATGCTGCCAGCAACGAAGGACAGTATGTAATATGCACCGATAGTCTCTCGACAATATCAGCATTACAAAGCCGGGACCATAGCGATGCCACCGTCCAAAAAATAAGGAATCTCACTTCAACTCATCACAAAAAAATCACCATTCTCTGGGCCCCCAGCCACCAAGGGATCCCAGGCAATGAAGCCGCTGACAAGGCTGCCACCGATATGAGGTCCGCTGTATCCTTTCTTTTTACGCCAATCAACGCTAAGGATATAAAGAATCGAATCCTGCTACATCTCAATGAAAAGAAACAGGCTGCACGGAGACTCTTCATGCACAGATACAGTGCAATAAACCCAAGCTGCTCAAGAATCGTTCTTCCCGCTAACCTATGGAGACGGGCGTGCGGAATTTTCATCCGCCTGCGCATCGGACACACACAATGTACACATCAACACCTACTCACCGGTATGACTCGGCCCCCCTGCCCACTATGTGGCTAAATTTTAACCACAACTCACATTCTGGATTCCTGCCGTAAACTAGAGAGCATTAGGGTTCACCTCTTTGGACCCCAGCGCCCCTCCGATTGTTTAGATAACTCCTCAGCACAAAACATATTGAAAATATACAATTTCATAAAAGAAGCTAAAATCAACATATAATGGCACTGTAGCCCAAATTTGCGAGTCGAAGGCCCTAGCAGCTAGTGCTCGTTAAACTATTATTAAGTTTAGTATTGTATACTAGATTTAACCTGTTAAAATAAAAATAAAATTAGGTCCTTTGAAAATTTGGCAAATTTTTAGATTCTGCGATTTTTTTGACGATATGTTCCACATCTCCTTTATTTACCCGTGTACTCTAGCCGTTCATGAAATCTTCATAAAAATCTGAAATTAATGAACAATTTAGAAATATCCCAATATTTTAGAACTTTCAAGGTACACCTTTCATCTATATATGCCATCTATATATTCTTTATAATAATCTAAGCTCAAGAATGATAATTTTTTTAAATTTCGCAATTTTTATACATTTTTTATACAATTACCATATTTATTGCATATTTTGCATATTTGTTTGCATATATTGAATATGCAGTTTTCAATGGAAAGTGAGTTTTTAAATTAGCATAATTCCAAATTTTCACCACAATCTACCTTCATTTAAAAAAGTGCACAAAATCCGATGTCTACTAATAAGATTTTCATCAACACCAGTTATAAGTCCAGCTGATTTGGGTTCTTGAAATAATCTCCTGGCTGTGTTTCCGTTATTTTTGTTTCCTGAACCAGGGTTTGGAACATCAGTTAGGACATTTCTCTCTTTAGTCGATCTTGATCTTTGTCTGCATCTCTAATCTGCCACTTTTGAATGGGAAGTCTGTACCTAATATGTAAGATGCATTCAAGACACCTTATCCAAGCATGTAATGTAGACAGACCATATTGATACATATTTATATTTGGTGGCAGATTTTTGACTGCGATTATATCGTTCATGACCTTTGGGGTGGCCCCGCAAATACCACATGTTTGAGATGAAGTCTCTGCAACTACACTAAATACTGAATTTCGAAGTTTTCAAATTTGGTTGGAATGACTTTTGATATTTCCCGATTTATTTTTTCAACTTTAATATTCACCAAGCTAGCAAGGAATGGCACAATGCAAATCGCAACAAATGTTCATTAGATTTGTCTTCTTCAAATGTACTGCATCCTTGGCGATAAGTAAAATGGCCACTACTTCCATCGCAGCCCCATTTGTATACTGCAGTAACAGAATCGGAATTTTCGTTAACCTGTTTAAAAATATTTTCCTTAGCTCAACTACCCCTGAAACAGTGTGATCCACAAGGCACTGTACAGATACCTCAGCCGATGATTCAGTGATTCTTATTTGATTCGGATAGCACTTCGCTTTTGCTGATTTCAAGACATCGTAGCATGGAAAGACGTTTGCGTTGCGCAATTTTGTTTGGGCTTGGACTAGTTTGTATAAGTGCTTCGTAAAACCACCATCCACATAAAAGGCAAGAGCTTCTTCAGGACTAAATTTGACTGAAAGCTTTGGATCAGAGCTTATACATTTTTGTATCTTTGTCGCTACTTCTTCATCAGACTTAAGCAACTATACGACTTCTGAAGAATTTCATTTCCACAAGGAGTTCGTCAATCGATGTTTTCTGTACAAGCGGGATAACTTTCATAACTTGACTCCTCGACGAGCATTCTGCAAACTCTATAGCTGATCTTCCAAATTAACATTCTCCGTATTCATTTGGAATAAAAGGCAATTTCCATCTTGCCATTCTTTATGGCGTTGTTCAAACACATGCAAAGTTCTGTTGCAACTTTTCCACTTCTCAACCAAATTGCCGACAAACGATCTCAAATTTCTTTTTATCGTTTTCAATTGTTCGTCAGTGCACTTATTTTCAGCGCAAATATGACTAAACACGTATTGTTCAACTAGCAAAAATTTATGGTTTTAAACGTGTTCCTTTTGCCACACCGCAAACAGAGCACGTCAAGGTACTTTCATTATGCCTAAAAATTGAATTAAATAGTAAAAAGGGAAGACTTGGTAGCTCATATTGGATGTTTCACTTTTACAATGATCTAAACCAGAGATGGGCGCGTCGCGACGTTCCAATGCACACGAAGCAGCGCGCTGCCGCGTGTGCATAGGACCTCTGCAGCGGCCGACTGCATAAAATCACACGTACGCTATAAGCATTGAAAGCTATTTATAGAACACGAATGCGGCGCACGCAAATTGTGCTTGTATGCGTGTGAAAAGTGTGACGATATGTGTGCATGCCCATCTCTGATCTAAACAATTGAAAAAATTTAAGTTGGGGCAGGATCTTGTGGTACTCACAAGATGCACCCTCCAACATAATGCCACATGGCCACTAAAACGACACGAACTAAGTGTTAAGATATACGACGCTTTACAACTAATGCACGTAATCACTGGTCACAAACACATTTTTAGAACATAATTACGAACCTCTCAATCAAAAAGACACCTTCGGATTTGATGTAGCCCCACTTGCTAATTTTTTATCAATATTTTTGCAAGCTCCACAAATGTGCGCCAAAAATTGTATTCTGCAACTGCAGCAACATATGTTCGGCTTGCACGCTCACAGCTGTGCGAATATTGAACGCAAAAGGTAACGGTAAATAAAAAATGCTGTGAGGTATCAGTAATCGATAAAAAACATTTGTTTGAATGAATTCGAAAGTTGAAATTTGGCCTTTTTTCGCTCCAGATTGCCCATTTCGTCCACTGTGCCTCCCCTTGAAAAAATCCTGCCTACGCCACTGAACCTACAGGCCACATTGTAAGTTCATAGCTTAAATAACTTCTAAGGTATGATTTTAAAACACTTTTTTACCGGTTCAATACCGGCCTTAAGCAGTAAAATATCCAACTCCATATTACCAACCGACAGTCTAAGTTTTAATTTCATAACTTAAATAACTTGTTAGATATGGTTCTAAACCTTTTTTGAACCGGTTCAAAACCAGTCCTAATCAATTCAATTCGATTCAATTCTACTCACATTTAATTTGTTTTAGCCAACACATATATGGTAGTGTTGTGAAAACATCGATAGTGTTGCACCATCAATAGTTTGAACAGCGATTGTGGGGAAAAAAAAGAGACAATATCACCTTGTCGGCGGTTTATTGTCCGCCACGTTTCGCAATATCAGAAAATCAATTTCTAGATTTCTTTAATACATTAGGTCAGCGCTTTTTAGCCGCGGGTGACTATAACTCGAAACATCCGCACTGGGGCTCTAGACTGACTAATCCAAAAGGAAAGCAACTGTATAGCGTACTTATGTGCGCATCAAACAAACTCGACTATGTATCTCCGAGTAGGCCTACATATTGGCCAGCAGATCCCAAGAAAATACCCGACCTTATAGACTTTGCCATAACAAGAAAAGTTCCACAAAATTTGGTAACTGCAGAAGCACTCGCAGATTTGTCGTCAGACCATTCTCCGATTATTTTTACCCTTCTGGAGTGTCCTCAGATCAGAGAGTATCCTCGGAGACTGACATCACATAAGACAAACTGGCACTTTATAGACCGGCTGGTCACTGAAAAGCGGCGTGCAAGAAGAGAATGGCAGAGCAATCGGTCGCCTGCTGCAAGGACTCGCCTAAGACATGCAGAACGCGTACTTCACAAAGCACTCGAAGCTGAGGAGCATCTAGCCCATAGCCGTTACATCGAAAAACTATCGCATACAAGCACCAAGTTCCCCCTATGGAGAGCACACGCAAGCATAAAGCCACCTGCAAAGGTAGATACGCCTTTGAGGGATCAGAGAGGAAAATGGGCCCGCAGCGACGAAGAAAAGGCAAATGTCTTTGCCCTTCACTTAAGAAATGTTTTCCAGCCGAATCCACCAACCAATGCATATGCACTGCCACTGATTCCCACTGCCGCACAGACTTACCCAATCAAAGTTCATTCGCTTGAAATAAAAAAAGTTATAACAGAACTCAATCCCAAAAAAGCACCAGGACATGATCTTATTACGCCCAAAATGATTATGGAACTTCCAAGTCCTGCCATTACATACATCTCGAGAATCTTCAATGCCGTACTGCGATGTGGATACTTTCCAATTCAGTGGAAGAAATCGACAATCATAATGATTTAGAAACCAGGAAAGGATAAAACACAAGCGTCATCATATAGACCCATTAGCCTGCTACCTTGCTTATCAAAAGTATTTGAGAAGATCTTACTTCGCAAAATTGATACCCATGCACAAAATATAATTCCTTCCCATCAATTTGGGTTCCGAGCAAAACACGGGACCATTGAGCAAGTCAACCGATTAACTTCAGATATTCGGACTGCGTATGAGCAGCACGAATACTGCTCTGCCATTTTCCTAGATGTTGGCCAAGCGTTTGACCGCGTTTGGTTGGACGGGCTTATATATAAAGTTAGGACACTGCTTCCTCCAAATACACACAAACTCTTAGAATGTTATGTCAGCAACAGAGTTTTTTCTGTTCGTCAAAATGAGTACACAACGGAAGAGTTCATCATTGGAGCCGGAGTGCCACAGGGTAGCGTTCTCGGTCCTTTTCTGTATGTATTGTACACTGCCGACATCCCAACAGACCCCCGACTAACAATATCCACTTTTGCGGATGATACGGCAATTCTAAGCAGATCACGATGTCCAATTATCGCATCCAGACTTTTGGCAAGCCACCTATCTCACGTGGAGGAGTGGCTGGCCAACTGGCGTATAAAAATTAACGAACAAAAGTGTAAGCACGTGACGTTCACACTCAACAGAAGCACCTGTCCCCAGATATCCCTAAACGCGACTATGATACCACAATCAAACGATGTTGTTCACCTTGGTGTCCACCTCGACAGAAGGCTCACTTGGCGCAAACACATAGACTCGAAAAAACTTAAAATAAGGCTAAAGGCCAGCAGCCTTCACTGGCCAATTAACTCCCGTTCCCCTCTTAAACTGGAATATAAAGTCTTACTGTATAAAGGCATCATAAAGCCTGTCTGGACTTATGGCTCACAGCTATGGGGAAATGCCTGTGCGAGCAGTGTGGATATCCTTCAAAAATCACAATCAAGAATTCTTAGAACACTCACTGGAGCGCCATGGTCCATTCGCAGCGAGTGTGTCCACAACGACCTGAGGATCCCATTGGTCGAAACTGAAATACAGCAACTAAACCGCAAATATTCTGAAAAACTTCTAGCCCACCCTAATGAACTTGCACAATCTCTCACCCTGCAAGCAACGCATTCTCGCCTTCGAAGAAAAGATCTACCAACCCAGCGACTGAATTAAAGGGCCGCAGAACATAAACCAGCACCAATAGGAGATGGTTGTACAATAGTTTCTAGATTAAGATTTGAAAAATTATGTTTAGTCTCATTAAGAGAAGATTCAATAAATATACTAAAAAAAGCTAACAAAAAAAAAAAGATTGTGGGCGCCATCGATAGTTTAAACATCGATAGTATCCCACTAGTATCGCTAGTACTATATCAAACAAATTTGATTCAAAAATTCGTCCATTGTCCTTCTCCGGAGCTTCTGCCTATACCAAAAATCTAAATTAACATGTAATCAAATATACAAATATGACAAGTTCAATTCCCTAACAATTTTACTCTTACCTTGTTACAATATGAAGTTTCTAGAAATGCGCAATATTCTGCTCCGATACATCGATAGCGGGTCGCAACAATCGATGGTTGGTCAAATA
>JBAMBO010003201.1:0-83468 GCA_037044535.1 Lordiphosa magnipectinata | reverse complement strand
CACAAACATCGATAGTATCGATAGTGCTATCGATGTTGTGTATCGATGTTTTCACAACACTAATATATGGAATATCTGTTTAGTCTTAACACAAAATTTAATGAACTTATTGTACAACGTTAAAACGGCGTGAATTTCACATTAACAGATAATTGAGCCAAAAAGGAGTTCAGTCTTTCGAAAATCAAGTGTTGAACATTTAAGGATGAAACTTTTCGTTTGGCCAGGTGTAAGCTGTATTGAATATGGCGTCGTAAGAGGAAGTTATGCTTTCGCATCTGCTTCACGTACAGTGACGTCATCTCCACTAACGCTCGAGACCTTTTTGACTGGCTGAGCTGGAACCTGTAGATGATATTTGTCTTGACACAACTTGCGCAAAAGTGCAATGCCTTCGGTACGATTGTTGGCATACCGCGATTCCCATGCGTCCAAAAGAAGATTGTAATATCGCGGTATGTCATTGTACTTGAGATATTTGTACGTCTGATCAGTGGGGAAGATGCGCTCTAAAGGTGCACAACGCGCCAACTCGTCTTCGGCCACAATAAGGCAGCGCACATCATCGGGAGTCAGATTCTGCAGTATGGCATCGATGTACTCTTCCCTATCCTCCAAAGATTTGCGCTCAAAGGTATTATGTTTGGTCTTTTCTTCACGTGACAAATAGTTGATGTAAAGACGTTCATCGTAGCACATTTGTGTACCGGGTGGAAAGTTAAATTCAGCTGCCAATTCCTTTTGCTTCTCCACCGTCAGTTTGGGAGGTACATTATACAACGCCGTGTTCAATACACCTTGGATCAGGCGTGCTTTAACATGTGCATCAAGCGGCAATTCAGAGTGCAAGCTGGGCGATATGTTGACCTCCAATAGCCATGGTATAAGATCCGAATCCAGTATTACATCAAAGCCAAATAGCTCAAAGCAGCTGTACCTGGACTCAAGATTGGCTCGAATCATGTTATTAATGCCATTTTCGCCAGCAAGTATTGTGCGCAACACCAGACTTCTTAAGCCATCCCACACATTGTCAGTGCGTACTCCCCGATTAGCCAAATATGTCCACAAAGATTTAATGGTCCATTTATGTCCATGACAAGCATTAACGTCTTCATTTTTAGAGTAATTCGACGAAAATTTGTTGATGCTGTAGTTGGTCAGGTGCATACAATGATCGTTTAATGTATCTGCCTTGGCACTGTACTTAACCGAAGCAAAGCGCGCCAATCCGTTGTGATACATGAAAACTCTTAAGGGGTTCACAGAGGTGACCAGCACATAGAGACGCAAATCAAATTTACTGCCATTTATCAGAAGGGGTCGGTCTATATATTTTTGCACAATAAGCGGCCGGCGTTTTGGTATCTGATCCCAACGATTGATGACCCTGATACCAGAGCCTCGGGCACTAGCCGGCGGCTTGATAATCCATTTGGTATTACGCTGCGCATACTTTGGCCACTGTTTGCGCAAGGCACGCAGATCATTGGGAAAGATATATGTACGTGGCGTGAAACCAAACTCCTTGCTGCTGTGCTTATTCATCTGCCGTTGTAGATTCTTCCAACACGAATCCTTTCTACCAATCCGAAAAGAGCCAGGCAAGTGATTGATTTTCTGATACGAGAGGATAGTTTTGAAGCAAGGTGATTTTAAGTGCCTGCCCCAGACACCCATCCAGTCGTTGGCTTTCTTTAACATGCGCATTCCACTGTTGGCCAATATGAGTCTTACCACTTTGGGCATGATGGTTGTCACCCGCCACTTTAGCACTCGGCGTAGCTCCGCAGGCACTGGTGGTCCTTTTTCGGTATTCGATGAAAATGCCAGATATGGTGGTACATTTGGAAACAGACTAGGTACAAGTAATGATTCCGGATTTTTTAAATCATCCTCTGAAGACTGAGATGAATGCAAGCTGGGCGTGCTTTGTGGTGATGAGAAACGATCCAGAGAATGTGTCAACTTATAGGCGTGCGTCCGGTAGCCATCTTCAGTGTCGGAGCCAACGCTGGCAGTGTCATTTTCTTCGAAATGGGAAATATTGTCCAAGTCATCATTATTATCATTATAATCATCGTTACGTTTCGAGTTGGGCTCTGCAAGCAATACGCCAGCATCTCCGGCAGCTCCTTGAGGTTTGGACTGTTGCTTACGGGTGAGAGCTCCGCCTTTCAATCTTTTTGGTGCCAAGCGTGACGGTGGCGCTACCACTTGCACTGGCTGCTTTTGGGTACTATTATTAATGTTGTTGTTGTTATTAATATTATTGTTTGCCACAGCAGCAGCCACAGCCACATTTCCTGAATTATCTAAAGCATTATTCTCCGCCTTATCATAGATATCCTTAGTATCCAGGGATTCATTGCCAGCTTTCAACAAGGTTGCATCATAATGATACTTCACGGTAGCCGGCCAGCCAATGTCATTATTCGGTAGCTTTTCCTTCATCAGTAAATTCCGATTGGTCCGAGGTGAATCAGGCCTGTTGGTGGAATCCGGATTCATTGCTACTTTGGGGCTAGTTGTGGGCGCCGTCGGCGTAGACTTGGACTGCTTCGCCGATCCACGGTTATAAAAGTATGAATAATAATGTTCGTAGTGTTCGTCAACCTTAGGATATTGCATTGGCCGGCTTTCAATTGGTATGACCTTCCTTACGAATGGGGATTGTGCTGTATCACATCAGCTGAACTCCGATCTGCGGTAGTGCGGTGGGGGTGGTTCGTAGGTCCTTAGCCCGGTGTGAATCAAAACGTGCAATCAAAAACGAGCAAATTAGCCACAAAACTACAAAGAACACAAGAGAATGTAAAACTGATTAAACAGGCAGATGCACAACTCACTTTATTCTTCTTTTTTTTTTGGTTATTCTTTGGATTTGGCGAATGTATAAAACACTTTTGTGTACAAATTGAGTTTTAAATGTGAATTTCAAGTTACTGGTTACAACAAACAAATCGAATTAAATAAATGTTTGAAGGAAAACTCCATGTGCACAAGTCCGAGATGATTCCATCTCTACATTTAATAGCTTCTGAGATATGGCGCTGAAACAAGACCAGATCGATTCCAGTCCTGATCCATTAGACTATCCAGTTACACTCCAGTCAAAGTTTTTGCTTTTAAGCTGGCTCAAGGTCAATGGTTAATTATAATTCAATACGATCAACACAATTGAACAGAGATAATTCACAACATTTTGGAATAGCAATGGTATGTCTGGACAGCTGTTTCGGAATTGATCCCAATTCACTCATCAGCAGACGTGTTGCTTTCAAACTTTAACCACTTGCAAATTTGGCCATTTATTTGCCAAATTTTGGCGAGAATCTGTTATGAAATTTCATCCTGAAATTCTGCTATGGGTTTTTTGAAGGTGTTACCAATTTGTTGTGAATTAAACTGCTTTATCTTTAGTTGTTGCTAGAGGAGATACACAAAGTATTTCTGATTTTTGCTTTTAATAGGGAAACCGTTCAGGCGTTTATTACAAACATTAATGGCGTGCAGTCCATTATTCATATTACAACCTTCTGTCTGAATTTCAAGTTCATAGCGATTGAGATATGACTCTGAAACACTTTTTAGCCGGTTCGATACCGGTACTTTATGTGAAATTGGCTCAACAGCACTAAAGAGGGCCAAGCCAAGCTTCTCTTAATCTCTTGGCGTGTGAAAGAGAAAGGGACTTACAGTTTAACGCCGAATTCGAACGACAAAGTTTGAGAATTTTGCTTTTTCATGGCTAGTTACTTCACAGCTGCTGCCAATAGCTGATAAAGGTGACCGGATGTGTAAGTGCTATTATCTAAAGAGTGAAAAAATCATTTTATTAGATGGTCCGAGGCGGGATTAAACCCACAAGCTCCCGCATCAGCAGCCACACACACTACCGGTGCGCAACACCCGACCACCATGAAAAATATAATAACAAAGTTAATTTTAAAACACAGAACAAAATTTTTTGTATTTATGCAAATAAAAGTCCAAAACGAGAAGGCCAAGCGAACTTCGTCTGTGCCGAAGTTTTTATACCCTTGCAAATGCTGTTTTTGAAATGTCACAGTTTAAGAACGCTTACATAAAAATCAAAAATTTTTGTAACTTAAACCCATTTTCCGACAGATATACATCTGATTTATACAAAATTTGGACAAACTTTTTGATAACATATCAAATTAACAATTATCGAGTTTAAGAACGAGAAAATTTAAAACAAAAAAGTTTTTCTCAATAAGACTAGTTTTCCGACCGATCGGTCCTATGGCAACCTTAAGATATAGTCAACCGATTTCGACCAAATTTTGCTAATCTATTTGAAAGCATATAAAATTAGTAATCAGTGAGATTAAGGACGCTAACATTAAAAACAAAAAAAATTTCTTATTAAGACCCATTTTCGACCGATCGTTCCTATGGCAACCATAAGATATAGTCATCTGATGTCGATCAACTTTTTCAAATTAGTTATAAAACGCTTTATATCAAAAATCTCCGACCCTAAAAACGATTTACTGGAAAACAAAAAAGTTTTTTTCACTTAGACCCATTTTCCGACCGATCGGTCCTATGGCAGCTATAAGATATAGTCATCCGATTTTGACCAAAATTGAATTGCAAATCTGTTTGAAAGCATATAATATTCAAAGTGGCCAAGTTAGAGGATGCTAACATTAAAAACAAAAAAGTTTTTCTCACTAAGACCCACTTTCCAACCGATCGGTCCTATGAAGGGCTTAATACCGGAACCGTTAACCGAAATAAACCGATTCAAATCACGGACCGGAACCGGAACCCATACAAATATTTTTTTGAGAACCGAAAACCGTTATTAATGGAACCGATAGAACCGGAACGATACCGAAACGTTGGTACCGATACAGTTTCGATATTTTTTTTCGCTTTTCCACAGCGTATCATAGTTTTGGTCACGCGTTGGAGATCAACCTACAGGATGCTAAAATATTTGTTGGCGGAAGACATCTTCAACATTTGTTTCAGTTTCGCGGTTGCACAGTGGGAGATTTCGTATATTTAGGTGGAATTAATTCAAATTTTAGATTTCAAGGAATAAAATCACTGGAATGAAATTTTTGACTTAGAATAAAACAAAAAGAAATATTTTTTGACATAAATTTTTAATAAAAAAAATAAATTTTTATTAAAAAAAAATTTATTTTTAATTTTTAAATTTTTTTTTTTGGTTTTCTATTTTTTACGAACACTATAACTTGTTTTTAGAGTAGTTTGGAGTGTTGAACTAGAAAATCAATTTTAAATATTTTTAATGCGAACGTATTTTTACATATTTCTTTTTTTTAAATTTTTTCGGTAGGAATACTTACTGTTTAAGCCATATTTCAATTCAGGAACTTCAGATTAAGTCAAGCAAGATACCAATCGAAAGGTTATTAAATTTCCCATCATTGCGTAAACCATTGTTTTCGAATCGGTTTACTAGTTTGAGCACAAAGATCAAAAATATATGGAAAAATCGATTTTTTGATCATTGTACCAGACAATTTTTTTTTACAAGTTTAGGCAGGAATTGGCAGCTAATGTTTGTTTTTTTTTAGTATCACAATTGACGTACACATTAATTAAAACAAAAATCACAGCTGAAGCAGGCTGTAGTCACAAGTTCTAAGCCACGAATTATTGAAAAGTGAATTATTTTCCATAAATCGATGCACTCGCAAATACATCACTTTATTCAACTAACACATACTCAACGAACTCACAAATACTTTTTTAAACGCATACATACTTTTTAACTTTAATTAAAAACAAAAATTATATCAGCTTTAATGTTTTATGTTGTTTTTATGGGTTTTCTGCTGCTTCCTAATAGGCTCAAAAGCATTTCAATGCACGTTCTTTCACATACGCCATGTTTGAAAGCTCATAGCTGATCGAATATCGATAGCACATTAAAGCTTTAAGTACCGTTAGACTCAGGGATGTATTAACCATTAATTAAAAAAAAAATTGGCGATATTTCAAATTTGAATTTTGAATTAATTCCACCTACATTTACCAAATTTCCCACTGTGGGTTGCAGAGAACGACTTTCTTCTTCACCGGAATGTGTGGGCCTCAAACACGCGATATTGTACGCATACTAAAACCAGCGGAGGTTGCCACAACTAAACTTGAAGCCGAAAATCTAGTTATGGGTGATTTTTATTCCATTTGGATACACTGCAAATTGGAAATATAAAAAAAAAACAGTGCTTTTTTAATTGTCATATTTTTGGACCCTAGATATAACGTAACGCTAAGTACTGACCAAAAAAAATACTTGTATCAATCTTTTACAAAATATTTATGCACAAATTTCGTCGGTTGCTAATCAATCACTGCTTAATGATGAATGCAGTTCTAATACTTGTTCATCTGAAAGCGCCGACAAAGTTGAAGCATATATGATATTGCAGGAAAAAAAACTTGGTGATAAAATTCAATTGTGTCAATTGTGTGTTGTGGATTCCATTAAGACCATGAAAACATTCTTAACTGGTGGTCAAAATGCTCCAAAAAGTTCCCAGAATTGTATGAGATTTCAAAAGTCGTGCTTTCTGTTTCAGTTACAAAGGTTGTCGTGGAACGTCTATTCTTTGGCATAATTTATAATGAATCCGCTAAGAAGTTGTATAGACTCAACCACATTGAATTCAGTTATAGTACTGCGAGCAAATCACATAAGTGCTTTACGTATAAAATTCAAAGTTCAATTCGAAAACAAATAATTTATAATATAATAATGATATGATTATAATCATATGCGTCTGTTTCTATGCTATCTCCTCCGTCAGTTTTAAAGCTATTTTAACCAAACTTTGCACGAAGTCTTCTGGTACAAAGACGCTGCACATTTATCGGAACCGGCCGGATCGGTTGATTCGGCCATAGGAACTATCGGTCGATAAAGTAGTTTTAGTGAGAAAAACTTTTTTGTCTTCAACGCGAACGTCCCCAAACCTCGTACTTATTAGTTATCTATGCTTTTACATAATTTAACCAAGTTTTATTAAAATCGGACAACTATATAGTATAGCTGCCATATGTAAAAAAGTTTTGAAAAAAAGTTTTAGTAGAAAAAACTTTTTTGTTTTCGATGCTATTGCTCCCAAAATTGTTACTGGTCGATATTATATTCCACATTATATTCCACACACTTACTATAGAGCAGCGATTGTCACAAGAACCCTCTGGGGGGCGAAGACATTTCGTTATTTACACGTATACGAGCTGAAGCTGAGGCCAAGCGAGTATACAGGCCTTCAGTTGATCGCCAGAGCTCGCAGCGAACAGGTTGAAGATTATTCTGGGCGCTTTTTTTGCATTGTACATTGAGCGAAAAAGTTATATACTTTTGATTGTAAAGTCGATAAAAATTTATGATTTGCTAGGTGGATCTTGCGATTGCTTCGATTCGTATGCGTTTTTTTCCATTGATTGCAGTTTTTAATAATCGTTAGAAAAAAAATGTGGGACCTAGCGTGGGAAACAGATTACTTTTTTTCATTAAATATTACACATGATGCATATTGCATTTATTTCCACCGCATAATTGGAAAGAAAGAGAAATTAAGTTTGCAGCGATACTTTGAAACTCACAAAGATTTGCACAGCATAGTTGGAAATGAGAGAAAAAATTGAACACAAATTTAAAAAAAAAATTGATATAAAAAACGAAAGAGTTTACAACTCTACGAAAAAGATTAAAACCACCGAGATATCCGATTCCGATCGCCAAAAAAAAGTTTAATTTGCCATTTCATTAGTTTTGTAGATGGAATTTTTTTCAAGGAATTATTTCTTGATGTTTTAAGCATTTTCGGGCAAAAAAACCAAGATCTTTACACCTTGATTGAGGAAATATCACTAAATATAACAATTATAGCCCGCCGGACGGAAGAAATTGCTAATTATTTATTTCGAGAGACTATGCAAAGAATAAAGAATTGCGAATTTTTTTAATTTGCTTAGATGAAAGTGTGGATATAAATAACAAATGATTATATTCGTTCGACGAGTTTTTTAAATTTGCATTCCTTTCATGGCCATATAAATGGAAAAAGTACCTTTGATGCTGTTCTGGAACATGTACTATCCTCTTTTGTCTTTGACAAGCTGGCTTCAGTGTGTACGGATGGTACGTGACAATGACTGGAAAAAAGGAGGGGTTCGTCTTTTTTCACAGAAAGGTTGCAAATATGTCGACATTCCATCGCTTGATTCATCAGCAATCATTGTTTTCCAAAATGTTTGGGTAAGCTGGAGCAATAAAAGCCATTAAAACCATAAATCGCATTAAGGGTGGTCACAATGCACTTTCGCATAGAAAGTTTAAAAGTTTTCTTGATGAGAAAAAAGCTGACTATGGGGACTTGGGCCTATTTACGGAAGTCAGATGGCTGAGTCGCGGCAGAAGACTTGAACGCCTATATAACCTCAGAGAGAAAGTTGTCAGTTATTTGGAAAAAGAAAATTTGCAAAAAGACCAATTGTTATTAAGTTTTCTTAAAAGCCATACTTTTATAATGGACCTGGCATTTTTGACAGATATTGTTTTATTAATAAATCAATTAAATTTACATTTATACAGGGTCATAATAAAAATATATCTGATCTTGTTTGTTGCGTTAAGAACTTCACCCGTAAGATGCACATTCTTAAACAACAAATTTTAATCAAAGATTTGTCGAATTTGAAAAGAACCAAGAAAATATAATGTATTTCTTGATAGCAGTTGCCTGCAAGAATATAAAATGGCAATCGGCACACTTTTGGCTGAAATCGAGACGAGATTTAATGGTGTTAAGCAAATAGACTGGCTCATTTCTCTGTATAAGAACCCTCTCGATATTCTTAGCGCTGACTTACTGGATGACGTACAGGCAGAGATCGCCAAAATGAAATATGACATAATGTTGCCAATTGGGGGTGGCGTAGATTTTTGGAAAGAGCTGGATGCTGAAAAATATCCCATTACCAAAAATCACATTTTGAAATTTTGTTCTATGTTTTCTACCACTTAAATTTGCGAGTCCACATTTTCACCAATGAAGCTAATTAAAAATGCTAATAGAAATAGATTGACTGACCAGCACCTGGAAGACTTATTGAGAATAAAATCCTACCAAAAAGAAATTGGGGGATAAGGGTAAGGGGGTGTGTGGATGGGGGGTTGGGGATGGGGACGGTGGAAGAGTGATGACGACGTGAGGTCATAAGTCTTCTTTCTGAAAAACATAAAACTTAATTTTTTTTTTTTTTATTTACCTTTGCTGGGAATCGAACACAGAACTTCGGTGTCTTAAACAAAACTGACGGCGCTTTAGCCCATTCGACCACGCGTGATGGTGCAGCTAGTGTCAGTTAAGAACACAGCCGATTGTTAACTACGTACAACATTAAATTAAAAATTTTTCAAAGTAAAATTCAATATATATTTCATATTAACCATTTGAATATTTCAAATCATGTGTGTAACATTTGATTTCAATATGATCTCCTTTTGCTTTAAGTATGGGGGAAACTAAAATTAAATATGAAAAATATTTCATTTATATATTTGCATAGTACATTTAAATCTATTCTGGAAATCTTTGATTTTAAGCTGAAAAAAATATTCAAATTTAATACAAAACATGATTAACTTTACTACGTCTCTTTTTAAGTGTGTGCACAATATAAATAAATATGACTCAACATACAATTAAATATGAGAATCTTTAAATCAACTGGATTACACTTTGATTTTAATAATTTTCATATTGGCTTGATAGTGCTAAATGTTTTTATTTAAAATTAAGTCATTTATATTTAAATCTAATATGAAATATTGCATTTTAGAAATTAATATGTTAGTATTAAATTATACTATGCACTTTTTTTTGCTGTGGAGCACGAGCATTTTTCACACGCGTGTAAGTAATTTTTTTTTGACATTTGTAAAAAAAGTGCCAGCTATCAGTGCAAATATCTAGACTGGGGCAAAACATTCGACCATTACCTTTGGCAGCAATAGTGCCGCATGAGAAGGAATATCCCTTTATAAGAGGGCCATAAAATATTCGCTATCAGCTGTTTTCGCAATGACCTGCTAACCATCAATGAGCTACCTGGAGGAGCATTATGCAGCGCTCAGCTGTGGACAAATGCATATTCTACAGAAAGGTACACAAAGTCAACGGAAAATACTCCTCCCGAAATACACATAAGTACCAGTAAAAAAAATGCATTTATCCATTTTTAAAAAGGATTAACTCTTACCTATTCGAATCGCAGCCAATTGATGGTTAGCAGGTCGTCGCGAAAACAGCGGACCGCAACTTACACTGCTCGCCACTTGAATAGGACACCTCTAAAGTCGATTTTCTATAGTTAATTGCTGCTAAACCAAGCCATCTAGGAAAATAATTTTTGTTTTCTTATAAAGTTTATTTAAATGTGGTAATTAGACGAAAATTACCAAATTATTCAAAAGTTGTAAGTATACAAAAAACATTGTTAACCAATAAGTAACAAATTTTGGAGTCTTAATTTTGCACCACTTGAATATGACACTTTATCTAAAAACCATTTAAGAATATTTCAATCCTTTTCAAATAACAATTTTACTTAAATAAGAAATTACTAACATGTTTTTAAACCAAAAAAAGTTTTTAATAGTGTGTTGAGCCTCCTTTTTCTCCAAAACCTCACACATTCGGTCTGGAAGGGATGCATACAATTTTCCCAAATAATTCAACGATATCGAGCCCCATGCTAATTGGATAGCTGCAATTAGTTCGGGAACGCTCGAATATTGCTGACCTGATCCATATACTTCACGTGTTAGCCATCCCCACACATTCTCAATGATATTCAAGTCCGATGAATAGGGTGGCCAGTTTAATAACTCCACGTTTTGGCTCGCTATATACGATTTAACAATCCGGGCCGTACGTATAGGGGCATTATCATGTTGATAAATCCATTTTAGATTTGCAAAAAGAGTTTGGAAGTGTGGAAAGGCCTCTTTCAATATACCATTATAACACAACGCATTCATGGTGGTTGGAATAAATTTAAGCTCACAGGTGCCATAATAGGAAATGGCCCCCCATACCATAATACCTCCAGCACTGCTGTGCAACTTATCAAGATGGTGTGGTTCTTTTCGAAGATCATGAAAATAGTAGCTGTAGCCATCGGGGCCCTCCAAATTAAACTTTTTTTTATCCGAAAAGACAACACGTTGCCACTTCGAAGTCCAGGTGACATGTGCGCGCGCGAAATCAAGGCGTTATATCTTCCGAGCCGGGTTAAGAGGTGGCTTCTTCTTGATTTTTAGTCTCTTCAGGTGTGTAGCATTATTAATAACACGTCGCATGGTTGTCAAACTTGCTTTAACGTTGCATTTTTCCCTCATCTTGGCCAAAGAGTCGTGCGAATTGGAAGCTTCTCTTAATATAAGTCGCTTGTCCGCGATGGTAAGCACACTGTGGGTGCGGCCCTTCATGTTTTTACCATAATAAGCCTCATTATTTAAAAAATTTGTTATGGCGTGACGGCTCCTGTCGACTTTTTTTGCTATTTTGGCAAAAGAAAGGCCAGAATCCTTGTAAGCTTGGATTTTTCCTTTCTCCGACTCAGATAATGAAGTGCCACGCCCCATATTTTTTTCTTTGAATTTTATATACACTTCAACCAAAAGTTTAAGTAAACCAAAATTTGTGTGCACGTGTCAACGATACCGACCAAATAAAATGCATGTTCTATTCAAGTGGCGCAAAAATTCCATTGAATTTTTGCGAATGCTCACATGAAGTGCAAACAACTTTATAACGGTTCTATTCCAAAACTTGGAATATACCAGAAAGAGCGAAGAATGCTTGCACAAAGATAATATGCAAAAAATACCGTTATTCTACCATTTCGTTTTCGAGTTACGAGCAGTTTTAAAGAGAGCATACAGGGTGTACTATTCAAGTGGCGAGCAGTGTTTGTATTGCCCTCATATAATGGGATATTACCTCTCATGTGACACCATTGCTGACAAAGTTAAAGGTCGAATGTTTTGCATCAATCTGGATATTTGCAGCTCCAGGTAGCTCATTGATTGGAAGCTGGTCATTGCGAATGTCGCCCATCGCACATTTTTAGGGCTCTCACAAAGAGTTTGTGCTTAACCACCCCCGTTTGTGACACACTCGGCCTGCGGCCCGCTGCCCTCGACCGTCTCACGTACACACCAATACAAATGAAATGAAAAAAAATCGGATAATTTTTTACACGCGTGTGAAAAATTTTGTGTAAAAAATTTTCAGGCATTTTTTTTTACAGATGTCAGCAAAAATTACCTACACGCGTGTTAGTAACAAGGGTGTGAAAAATGCTCGTGTAAGTAACATGGAAAAAAGAATTTTTTTCTCATGAAAAAAATTGTTAGTAAGACGTGTGAAAATAAAAATTTGTTTCATTAATGTTTATTATCATGGCAGATAAAAATCTTTTGAGCATTTTACGAACTCTGCTATAAACAAATCCACGATTAAAATAATGAAAAAAACAGCGTATACAAAATTTTCGGCATGCAGTGAAAAAGTTTCAATTCAACACTCTCACTTTTTGGCCTCGCTCTCACTGACCAACACTGCTATAGAGTATAGCTGCCATAGGAATGATCCGTCGGAAAAGTAGTTCTAGTGAGAAAAACTTTTTGTTTTCAATGGTAACGTCTTTATACTTTCCAGTTATGAATATTATCGGTTTCCACACATTTTGGGAATTTTGGTCAAAATCTGATGAATATATCATATAGCTGCCATATAACAATCTTGCAAGCAAATGGTCAAAGTAGTAGCGCCATCTATTGCTGAGTTTGGGAAATAACTCGGCGAATATAATTTAAAAGCTTAATTTATATAAATTATCCATGCTACAAGGGCTGGACCGAAGTATCTTTCCCCAATTTTTTGTTTTCAATTTTAGCGCTCTTAAAATCAGTCATTATTGATGTTTTGAAACTGATCTGCGAAAGTTAATCGAAATCGCTAACCGTTGAAGCGAGCTTTTTTAAATGTATTCAAATTTCGGCACAGACGAAGTTGGCTTTGCTTTCCCGTTCTTTAGTTAAGGACGCAATATTACCGTGACTAACGAATCATTAAACTAAGAAAATATACCAATTAGGACTCAACCTCGTAAAAAATCAGCTCATTTTCGCTTATAACTACATAAGTACATGGGCCTGCCAGATGCAATGCAGAAGCCTAATTCCATATTATTTTCTAAGGCCTGTATCCAGCACTGAGAAAAATTCCAGACAGCAACACAGGATTCACAAAAACAAAACTCTTCATCTAACAACATCTAACATCAACATCTAACAGATAATAAAAAAAGACAAGTCCCGCGGCAGTGGGTCAGATTTTGGAATGTCTATAATTAACACTCGAATCAAACGCAATCTTTGATCGATAGGTGATGGCAGGTGCCTGTTATCACGAAGGGCGGCTTAAATAAGTCTACCTACAAGCGAGTTAATTGCTCCATTCATTTTCCATTTGGAGAATTTTTATTGATTTTGTTTGTAACAAAAATTCCCCCAATTATTCGTAATTGCATTTATTCCCACTTTTGCCCGTATTCAAATATCAATGGCTAATTTTGCGGCCACTTTTGCAACATACACACACACACACACACACATTCGCTTATGTTAACAACATAACATTCGTATTACAACATAGCCGATGACGCAGGGCTTTCATACGTATTCTCTCTTGCTCTCGGTCTGCACACTCCAAGTCGCTTACTCACACACACACACAATCTGCAGTTGGCTCTCTTGCATTTCTTCGGCTGCCACACTTTCGTTGAGGTAAGCGCAGCTTATTAACGGTACATCTGGCTCACTTGCGCTTTCAACCAACCTGAGAGAAACTGAGAGTAGCTTGTGTTATTGGCGTCTCTCACGCGTCGCTGCCGCTGCTGCTGCGACTGTGACTTTTTGGGGCTGCGTTTTTTTTTCGAAATTGTTAGCATATTTTTACAGCTGCTCAAGACGCGCAGTCGCAATTCGTAGACGTGCGTTCATGCCAAGCGGTCGTGGTGTGGTCGCTGCTCCTCAAAACAAACCCAAAAGTCGCGCGTGCGCAACGAAAGTAAAAGTGCCAAAAAAAAAAAAACAAAAGAAATTCTAACGGATATTCAAAACAAATTTTATTCGCTTGTCTGTGAAAATGTTTTACACCCGAAAATAACGACACACATTGGATCCTAATTTTTTGAAATACTTTTTGGGAATTTTGTTTATTTTTTGTTATTGGTGTTTTTTTTTTTTTCTTGTGGTTTCTGAGTGAAAGTGTGTGACAAAAGACGTGCCCAGCCCATTTGTAGGATATACCTGAATCATGGGCCTAAAACACTTAAAGCTGCTGCTTTGCTTGCTGCTGGCAGTGGCTCACACTCGCGCGGCCATCGATAAGGACGAGAAAAAGGGAATGGCCAAGCACAATATGAGCAGCCCGGATCAGCATAATGTCATCAATCTGAGCCTGCACAGCAACCACAAGGAGGAGACGTTCGATTTGACAAAGAGTCAGCGTCTGCGCGATGCACTCAATGTCTTCGATTTGTCCCTGCTGGCCGCGGAATGGCCCCGTGTACAGGCCGAGGCCAAATTGTCCGCAAATTGCAGCAAGGATATGCGCAGCTATTTGAGAGGACTGAGCGAGGCCAACATGTGGGCCTTAAAGAGTAAGTTCAAGTCAGAATCAAGTGCCCCAAATTCGCCCTGAAAATTATAAATTCTCCTATAAAGTCCGTCCTAAGGCAATTCACACAAAATTTTAAAAAAATATTTTCAAAAAAATTCATTTTTAGGCTAACTTTACTTTATTTCAGAAAAACATTTTTTAAAATACAGAAATTTTTTTCAAGTTCTAGGGAGATTTTCCAAATTTTAGGGCGGTTTCAATTCTTGGGCGATTTTCTAAAACTTAGAAAAAATAATTTGCTGAGTTCTGCAGAAATACTTGAATCTAGTAAATGTCTTAAATCTTTCACGAAAAACACTTGGCAACTCTACACATTCTGTTAATTTTGAAAATTTGGAAGCCCGGAATGCATCAAATTCTCAACAATACATACATTTGGGCATTTCCACAGAAAGGTCAACCGAAAACCGAAAACATCGATTCACTTTATGCAGTTATCTTATCTTATGTATATCAATATAAGTTCCTGGATCAATATTTTTATGTTTTTTTATGATTACGCAAAAGGATACATATACAAATTTTTGAAAAGCATCAGCAGTACGGCGCACAGTGTCCGGTTTGGCCGATTTAGCGTTGCAAAAATCAATTGATGGTAGATTTTTTTGACCGAATAAATTAAATTTAATAAACGGAACTCCAACTAGCCCAAAAAACTTCGGTTTATTGAATTTGGTCAATTATTTTGGCTTTTACAGTGGTTCAAAATTTAACAATTTTTCAAACTCATAAATTTTGTTTTTTTTTTTTGGTTTCAAAGGTAACGTTTGGAAACGTATTAAAAGCAAACGGATATTCCTATTGGAATCTGGGTTTTTGATTTTTAAAGATGCATAAATTTTAAATAAAAATGAATTACAAAATATAATTTTCTTTTGAAAATTAGTTGAGTTATTGGCGTTTCACTGAAGTTCTTCTTTTGTACCATATTTTCCAACATAATTTCCAATGCATCCACGCTAGTTCACGCTTCTAGAGTGAACATTTTTGTAAAATACATATTTCTAAATGAAATATAACCAGAAAGGAAAGCTAATACACTTGAAAAAGCTCGCTCCAAAGGTTAGTGATTTCGACCAAAACATTTAATTTTAATAATGACCGAGTTTAAGAACGCTAACATTGAAAGCAAACAAGTTTTTCTCACAAAAAAACATTTTTCGAACGATTGTTTCTATGGCAGCTACAAGAAGCATTTATCCGATCAGGGCGGTGCCAACATATTAGCAGCGTGCAACCAAAAGAAGACTCTGTGCAAAATTTCAGCTCGATAGCTTCAAAACTGAGGGACTAGTTTGCGTAGAAACAGACAGACGGACGGACAAACAGACGAAAAATTCCATAAAGAAGGTAATAGAGAATTGTTGTAGCTTTAAAATGAGCTTAAGGTCATCATTGTAGGTCAACAGGGTGACTTGGGAGCGGCTGAAAAACTGCAAAGATTAATACACTGAAAAGGTTGAAAACGATTTATTAAAAATTTAGTTGTAAAACTACTTAAAATTAAGAAAATTTAATAAAAAGCTAGCTTTTAACTAACAAAAATATTTATTTTTAGAAAAATTATTAGTTACTAAAAATATTTATTTTCAAACAATACAAATATTTTTAGTATTTAAAAATTAACTTTTTATTATCATTTTTAATAAATCGTTTTTAAAAAGTTAAAATGTTTTGTCTATTTCTTACAACGATTTTAGTGTCTTTAACTTTGCGCTTTGGCAGCCGATCCTGAGTTACCCTGTTGACCTACTATGATGACCTTAGCTCATTTTAAAGCTACAACAATTCTCAATTCTCTATTACCTTCTTTTTGAAATTTTTCAAATATCTTTTTTCGTTCAAAAGTTACGAATTTTGCAACGCGAAACTGGCCCGACTCTCGAGCACAAGGAGAGTCGCTTTCATTTCATATCAATACATAGATTAATCATTATTTTGAAGCTACTGAAATTCTCTATCAACTTTCCTTTGGAATTTTTCAAAAATCTCTTTCCGTTTAAAAGTTACGATTTTTGCAATTTTAAATCAGCGAAACCGGCGGCGTTAGAGAAAGGCTTGTCACGTAACGTATGTCACAATGCGTATCATAATAAGTAAAATATGAAAAAAAGCAACATTTATATTTGAGCGAAACAGCTAAATTATATAGTTATAAAGTTAGTTGCATTAAAAAACTAGGACGCATTCCGCAGAGTTTTGATATTTTGTGAAAGCAGACAAAATTCTGTCACGTTGCGTATGCCTTTTTGTCTGCCTGTATCTGTCTATAAATCTCAACTTTTACATTGAATGAAATGCTATCCAAAAACTAATATGCGGAAATTTATTGTAAAATGTTACTTTGTTTTCTTCAAATTAAAGGCTACAAAATTCGTACGATTGTCACGTTCGTGTAGCTGTGGAAATGCCCAAATGTATATGTATCTGAATATTATTTTTCTATATTTAAGAATATCAAGAATTGAAATCGCCCTAAAATTTAGAAATAATTTCTATACTTAAGACTTTTTTTTTCTGAATTTTAGTAAGGTCGCCCTAAAACGGAATGTTAAGAAAAAAATTTGTTAAATATACAGCCATGCTCCCATTTTCCATTTCGTAACAATTTTGCGATTTAGAGTACAAATTTGGTACAAAAACCGGTTTGAAATCGTAAAAGTTTTGCGAAAGCGAAAATGGGAGCATGGCTAATAGAAAGTTATTCTAAATCTAAGGGTAATTTCATTTTTTGACTGAATGATCTTAAATATAGAAAACGAATTTTCTGAGTGTACATTAGAGTGGACCTCTTGAATATGAAGTTTTTAAGGTCATGGTCTCACCCCACTATGCTTATGCATAAAAAAAACCAACAGTAAAAAAAGTCAAGTTTTAACGGGCGCAAATAAGCTCTAAAGTTTTTGTGAATATCTCATGTTGCCTATTACACAATACAACGCTAAAAAAAACCCTGGCATTAGATCCTTAAATTCTGATACAAGGGATTTCTGTAAGCATCACCTCATACCCAGTTTTACGAATAAAGCCTTGGTTCCCGTTTTATGGGTAATTTTGTACTTGCAACACACAGCGACAACAATTTTTACCTATTTTTTTATGGCTTAAGATAAAAATCTACAAAATTCAGCAAATACGGACAGGGTCATTGGGAACACTATATAAAAAATTCACTTCAATCGTACAATTGACTACCTTTAGAAGAAGTTAAACCTTAATTCTTGAATATCTTTAAAAGCGCACTATAGATTTTTATTAAAATCTATTTTAATGATGGTTTAGAGATGGTACTCGACAGCCAAAAAACCGCGAATTGGAGTACCAATTTTATAGTCACCCACGAACCCCTCTCCATATGGACTATAAACCAGACGTAAAAATATACCGAACTGTGTTTTCAGATTCACCGATGAAGGTTTGGTTCGCGGATTTTGTACCAGCAATTGCCTTTGAACAACATTGACCATTTGGGTATCACAGGCTTCCCCAAAATTATAATATTAATTTTATGAGTAAAAATCGTCATGAACACCAAGAAAAAGTACAATTTCAATTAAAACAATATTATTATTAGTACATTAGATTGGACCTCCTGAATATGTAAGCTTTTAGGGCAGGGTCTCACCCCACTATCTGATGCTTTATGTTGTATAGTATGCGTAAAAAAAACATAAGTAAAAAAAGTCAAGCTTTAGCGGGAGCGAATAGGCTCTTAAGTTTCTGTGAGTAACTCATACGCAGTGTTGACTATTATCACATAATTGTTTCATTTATAAATAAACGGCGTTGATTTAAATTAAAAACTGTTCGAATTCCAAAACCAAAACGAGAGCACTGTGTTAATTTACTAGATTTGTTTTTTTCTTTTTGATTTTTTATATATGCGATATCAACTAGCCAATCCTTTATTTATCTCTTATTCTTGATCAGCATCAACAGCCGAGCCTTAAGGAACGCGTGTTATCAAAAACTAGTCTCAATAAGTTGACCAAAAGAACAGCAGTCTCTTCTGCCATATTTCCACAAATGAAGTTGCCTTTTTTAATTTCAAAAAATTACAGCAATTGAAATGAACTAACTTCGTTGTAAAAATTTGTATTTGGTGAACGTGTAGTATAAATAATTTTTTTCAAAACTTTAAGGCCGTGTCGCACCCATTTAAAATTAAAATAAAATTTTTTGATTTTCACAATTATTAATTGTACAACAAATATTAGGAAAGCCGAGACCTACTTTTTACCACTTTGCCGTTCGGAGGTCCGATTTAGTGTACATATAGAAGGACTGTATCGACCATACTAAGAAAAAACGATAAGGCTGAGCTAACTTCGTCTGTGCCGAAGTTTTTATACCCTTGCAAATGCTGGTTTTAACATTTTTCCACCTGTTATCATCCGACTTCGACCAAATTTTGAGAATTATATATTTAATTATATAAAATGAACAATCAGCGATTTTAAGAACGATAAAGTTGAAAACAAACAAGTTTTTCTTACTTAGACCCTTTTCCCGACCGATAGGTCCTATGGCAGCCCTAATATATAGTAAACCGACTTTGACCAAATTTCGCAAATCTGTTTGATAGCATTTAATATTAATAATGGAAAAGTTAAGGAGCGCTTACATTGAAAACAAAAAAGTTTTTCTCAGTAAGTCCCACATTTCGACCGATTAATCTTATGGCAGCTATATAAGATATAGTCAGCCGATCCGGGCTGTTCCGACATATTAGCAGCGTGCAGTATAAAGAAGACTTAATGCAAAATTTTAGATCGATAGCTTTAAAACTGTGAGACTAGTTTGCTAAGAAACAGACAGACGGACTGAGCCACAAACCTCAATCGAATTTTCTAGTGATATCTTCAAATAAACCGGTTTTATTATATGCAGTATGCCTTAAAAAGCATCTTCGATTCGATCGATCCCAGCTATCGAAATAACTGAATATAAAGATTTAACGCAGCCGTCGTATTTACCTGCTACTGGCGACTGCTTTAAAGACTTGAAAAAAGTTCTTGCTGTAAACTGAAAGCTAAGAGAGTAGGATAAGCTCGGCTTTGGTCCTTTAGGCAGTGTGATGTCAATTATCAGCTTCTAATTTTTATCCATTCTTCATTTTTAGCTCTTAGCACGTTTTTAATCACATATTTATGATTTGGTGTGTTGAAGTTTCCGAACTAGATCGATCGGAAATGGAAAAGGTCATAAATTTTAAGAAATTATCTATCTTCGAATGAAGATAGGCGGGAATTAAAAGTTAATCTCCAAATAACGTGGATACATTTACCAGTTCCGATTCCGCATGATTTGACCGAAATCGGGAACTGGCCTGTAAATGTTAATTGGCTAATAGAATTCGGCAATAGATTTGAGTTGGTGCCCAAGTGCTCCAACGTAGCCAAGTTATCTATGTAAAAATTAAACTTTACTCCGTTCGAAGCCTGAAATTAATATGCCACCCATTTGCAAATACATCAAGAGTAGGAAATACATCGCTCGAAAAATGCAGATAAATTCGTAAACCGAAAGTCCTTTCATAATAAATTAGAGTAAATTAATTTTACGCTGCGTCAAGTGTGTTCTGAACCTTTTCCTCTTTTGTGATGGCAAACAAATCGTCTACATATTTTGTAAGCGATCTTGGTGGGTGCTTTAGTTTTCTGACTGTGCTGTCAAGAAGTTCCTCCATCACGATGTCCACTATAACCGGGGATGCTAGAGATCCTAATGGCATGCACTTTAATTGTGTATATATGTCGTCATCAAATTTAAAATACCTATTTTGTACAATGCAGAATTTTAAGATTTCCATAAATAGTTGTTTAGGAATTTTCGTATACTCTTGTATCTTAGTTCACTTTTGTCCAATAGTCTCCAAAGCTAGTTCTACTGGTATGCTCGGGAAAAAAGAGACTACATTGAATTATATTAGTTTATAGGTGTTGTTCGTTCGTTGTTTGAATTCAATCGAATTTTTGACGTTGTATGTTGAGTCCACCGTAAGGTGTTCTTCAAAATTTTGATTACAAATCTACAGAGCCCATGCGACGGTGTACCGACTGACGAGCAAATTGGTCGTCCGTATTTTCTAGGTGGTGCTTGTCATAAGCTTATTCCTTTCGGCCTTTGAAATAAGCTCCAGTTTGAACAAACTGTTATTTTTAGTCTATAGTCTTGTTGTCAGATCCTGTCTTCATTTTCTATATAAGCACATGTCCCCTAAATGTCTATCATTTTCGTCCTATACTTGACCTAGAGCGGGCAATATTCAAATTCTACAATTTAGAAAGGTCGCTAACTATCAACCTTAATATACTCCGTGTACCTTTGGTACAGAGTATAAAATAATTGAGTTTTATTCTTAGTTTAATTTAAAAGATTCATTTTATTTTTGCACAGTAAAAGAGGCATCTATAAGTGCATCACTTGTGATACATTGGGTAAGAATTTGGATATATATTAAGTCATACCACAAGCTTCTTTTTTGGCAGGGTAGTATGTTGGTGTGGGATTTTGGTGGTGTAAAATATTTCAATATTTTTTTGACCGGTTGTCCATCACTTTGGAAAGGAGAAATTTGCAAAAACTAAAGCATATAATTTTTCTGCAGTGCCAATTCAGTATAACAGAAAAGCCTCTTCCTTTTTTAAAAACAAGAAACTTTAGTAAGGACGGTTACACAATTTTGGGACGTTTATCGATTTGACATTTGTGATTATTCTTGCTCGAACTTCATTAATTTGTTCCAATTATGTTCCGTAATGGTTTTCGCTGGATGGGCTTGCATAGGCATTTCTTAATTTAATGTTTCTTTAATAACCATCGTCTTCTGCTGTCACCTGCATCTTCGGTATCTTCAGCCTATTAACTACTATATTCAGTTCATTTATTGAGTGCAAAAATTGAAATTAAAATAACTGGCACATAAAGTGTGCGTTTTCCATTATAAAAATATTTATAAACTAAACATTATTATTAATAAATATTTAAGCATCAAATAGACACACAACAATAGCATCTAGTTATTGATCTCGCACATTTTTGCGAGAAATCGATTTACTTTTCAAATCATCAGCTTCAAGCTCAGTGAATTGAATTGCAAATAGCGGAAATCTGGAACAGGGCCAAATATGTTTTGTTAAAGAACATTCTTTGATATTTATATATAGAACCAACCCTAAAAATGGGTCTTACTTGTATGTTCTTCTAGAAGTGTCATGCTTGAAAGGTGCTCAATTGCAAATGTTTACTTTCTCAGTGTTTGACCCTCTTTAGCAGGGTCAATGCAAACCTAACGTAGTTGCTAGTATTGAATTTAATGTTTGATTTTCGATTTTAATTTTATTTTAATACTTAACTCAAGGGAAATTAATGATTCACTTTTGGCTTCACGTGATTCAAAACCGAAACTAGGTTAAATTGATTTGTATCATCGTTCGGCAAGTCATATGACGTTGACTGTATTAAACAGTTCATAATAAGACGGCACAACAAATTTTTGCTTAAAAGAGATAAAAATGAGTAATCATGTAGTAAAATTAACCGGAAATTACCTCTGGTATGCAACCGTCTTCAGCACAAAATACTTTACCACGGAAGTTTTGACTACTTACTTGTGGCAAAAACGTGCCTCAAGTGAAGAACGATGCAAATAGCATAAATAAGCTGCTGCAACTGGCCTTAAACTTCAGGGTTAGGAATATTATTGATCGTAAACACGTTGGCCCTATAAGAACCATAATTAACTTTGAACTTAATCTGAACACAAGAACAGTAGAACCGATTCTTTGCTAGGAAAAAGAATCCAAAATCTTATTTGATTTTAACTTAAAATTTTATATGATCTTTAATGGAAGGTAGCGCGAGTGCCTGCTGTGGCGGGATGTGCGGGCTCTATACCGCCTCAGAACATCTAAAAAAAAGTGTTTTCTTGAAAAACTTTTACACAATCGGTCACCTTCACCAGCTATCGGCGCCAGTTGTAACTAGCCATGGGAAAGATTCGCGAAACTTTGTCTTGTGCGAAGATTAGAAGCACACAATCTAAAGATTAAGAGAAGTTCGGCTTGTGGATCTTTGGACTGTGTAAAGCCAAATAGTTATTTACTTTATTACTCCATCTACGACTTTCGACGAAGGTGCTCAGACTAGTCACAGGACTATTAAGAGGAAAAAAGGAAGTACAGATCCCGATCCTGTGGAAACTAACAGTCCCAGCAACAGTCCCTGCACCGATATAACCCAACAGTTCGCTGATCTCACAGAAAGTTAAATATGCCTTTTCAGATTACAAAAATTTTTGAAATATTTTTCTTTCTCTCAAACCGTTTTTAATTGTAGTTTTCGGTTCAACTAAGTAATTTTGAAAGATTTCTAGTTTTACTCACTTTTTAACCGTCAAATGCATAGTGAGGGGTGTCCTGGAAATCTCTAAAGATTTTGGCCTCGGTTGGTTTGCAAAACGCTCGAAAAATCCGTTAGAGAACTGCCAGAGATTTCCTTTTTGCTTGTTTAAAAATCTAGTTAGAAGGTTTGTGTCCAAGATAATGGTCTCTCTCCTAAACAGGGCTGCATCTAAAAAAATGTAAGTCATTTTCTCTTCGCGTCATGAAGTGTAACAAGGCAGCCCTTAGCCCGTTTGCTAGTACAAAGATGGCGCCACCATAAATAGTTGTGTGGCGATTTAGTCCACTTTGTTTATTTAATGCAAATCACAGTTTAGATTTAGGTTTGTTTTATTGCTTGGCTTCTTGCCGCTATGTAAGAACCCACCCGGCCCACAAGCGAAGGTTGGCTTCAAGCGAAAGTTTCGCGAAGAACATTATTCGTATTTTGTTTAGTTTTAGCGAAACTCTTTGTGAGTTCCCTTTTATCTTGCTTCTATCTGCAGCAGGTAGAAAATGACTGAAAATGACGCCTCAGTCTGACTCATTTTCCGACCGATCGGTCCTATGGCAGCTGTAAGATATAGTCATCCGATTTTGACCAAAATTTGCATAAAATGTTAAGACTACATAACTATATTAGAAACGTCCATGAAAGAAAATCAAAAGAGGGAAAATCTTATTATGGGTACTTTTGAACTAACAAGATATCTCAAACAGATGAGGCAATGAACATTTGCCATGGAAATATAAGACTTGTAAGTTTATCTAAGTCATATACGAAAACTAATGTCTGCATCCATAGTTGTTGATGCTGTTGCTTCGCTTGTGCCAATGTGCTGGAACAGTTTCGGTATCAGTTTCAATTTCAATTTCAATTTCTGCAGAATATTGTTGCATTCTCATGTTGTTTGGCCAACTATTAAAAGATTGTTTACTCATTGATCTTTCACTTGGTCAGTAGCTAGCCGAGGCATGTGAACGTGCCATTCGGCTGGCACGATCAGCCAGACACCAAAATCAAGCCCATGGCACACAATCTACATAAATGCATACGCCGTCGTCCGCCCGTCACGCCAAGGTCGCAATTAGTTCTTGCCAAAGCCATAAACTGCAACATGCAACGGCCGCAGCCACAACTCAATCAAATTTTTTGGATTTCGACTAACAATTTTTGGTCAAATTGTTCGGTCATTATGTCAGCAGCGGCAAACTGCTTGTTCACTGCTTCGCCACTGCTTGAGCACTGCTTGGCAACGCATTTGCAACGTGGAAAGTGAGTGAACAAAATATGAATAAAATAAATGTTGTGCGACTTGTTTTTTTTTTTGGTTTTTGCTTTTTGTTGGTTGCGCAGCCGCCGCCGTGCAAGACAAGTCACAGTTTAATAGCGCCCCGCCCCCTCTCAATTCGATGGCTTGGACTATGACTACTACCAACTACTACCACTGACCAACTGACTGGGCCAACTTGGCCAGGCCACTCTCCCAGCTATTTAAGTGTGTGACGGTTATGTAATCAATTAACACAAATGCTGATGGTGGAAAAGACGAATCCAAGAAAGAAATAAAAGTTTGATTTTGGGTTTCTTTTTTATTGTCTTTTTTTTGGTTTTGATTTTTTTTTTTTTTTGGCAAATGTCCAAGAAAGTGAGCAAATACGTTAAATTTCAGTTCAAGTTCAGTCGCTGTCGTCAGTGAAAGCTAAGTTAAAGAAAAAACACAAAAGAAACAGGTCAAAGCTCAAATGATTTAGGTAGGAATTGAGTTCGTCTTGTGGTTTAAAAGTATCGACAGTAAAGCACCAAAAACTCAAACTTAAACCCCTATACGGAGTTGGTGAGGTAAATAAGAAGTCATAAGAAGTAATATCTAAATTTCATACAAAAAATTACATTACTTCTTATTAATTCACAACTCAGTATGGCGCTCTTCAATGAAACTATTTCATCAAAAAATAGCTATACAGATAACTTGATATTTCCATATTATGTTGCTCATTTGTTATTAAAATAAAAATCAACCTTGACCTAAAGGTGGCTAACCACAAACACTTTTTTACAATAACCCTAAACTTAGTGAAGTATAAAAAATTTTGCAGAGAGATTTGGATTAACAACCGCAAACGCCTGTACTCAGTTCGGCACAATACTATGAATAAAACCAGCTGAACTGCAGAAGTATTTATATAAAATATTACAAATTAAACTTCTAAGATTTGGTTCGGTGGGTTCGAAAAGCTCCTGAATCTTTGAAAAAACTTTTCACATCTATTGTTTAAGCTTTGGTTCATTTAAGTTAAATAAAAGTTGCTGACTGATAAAATTGATAAATAAACTGTAATCAATTTCTGCAAATTATGTTTGGAGGAATGGCTTAATAGTACATTAACACTGTTGGAAATAATAAGGTCCGGTCTGGGGTACAGGTTCGCGGGGTTATTATTTTAGTAGGTTTCTCCTTAAGGTTCGATTACAGATTGTTTTTAACCTCGTACACTGTTTCTAAATCCTAATATTTTGGCAAAATTTAAATTTTGTCTTCAAGTTAAGCAAAATATACATTTTTTTCCCCCCCTTAAGCACACCGAGGGAAAAAACCTGTTCAGAAAATAAGTTGCCTTCAACTCAAAATACGAACAAAACTTTCTCAAAAATGTTGGGCACAAATATTTTAAACGTGCTTAAATTGAGCATCAGCTTAGACGTACAGCTACAAAGATGGCTATGGCTCAATATGCTAGCACGCCATTCCATACGTTGTTTAATAAGTGCAGATGGTCCTGGGTTCGATTCCTAGTCAATCCCGAAAACATATTTCTGTGTTTTTCTTCTGTGTTTAACTTAAATGAACTAAGTCGGATGGAGTATAGTTGATCGTTGAAGTTGTTCTACTGTATATCCAGCGCTTGTAAGTAGTAGTGCTGCCCCCTTCCCAATTTTTATACTCTGTACCAAAGGTACACAGAGTATATAAAGTTTGTATTTTATGCAATGTATGCAGACGAGGTGACTTGTCTCTTTGTTTGGCTTGGTTAGGTCAATTTTTGTCAACACAAGCTCCTTACGGCTCGGCTTTAGCTGGTCATCAAGAATATATATGCTTTATAGGGTCGGAAATGGTTTCTTCTGGTTGTTACAGAGTCTCATTAGACTGTATCTACCTTTGGTATAAAGTATATATTTTATACATAGAGTACACAGAGTATATTAAGTTTGTGCAAAAGTATGTAACAGGGAGAAGGAAACATTTCCGAACCTTTAAAGAATAAATATTCTTAATCAGCATCAGCAGCCGAGTCGATATAGCCATGTCCGTCTCTCCGTCTTTATGAACGCACAATTCTTAGAGATGGTAAAAGATAAAGATTTGGCATGTATGGGACATATATTTCTTATACTTGCAAGCAGATCAAGTTTATTTTCAATTTTTGCCACGTCCCCTCGAAAAAACGTAATATCTCCCATAGTTACGTATATTTTTAATTGCAACCTTCTAGAGATAATTAGTAATTAATATTATTTATCGATTTGCTAAAGTAATAATAAAGATCGGAAGAACGATACTCAAGTTATGAGCAAAAACGGCCAGTTAACACACCCAAACCCACCCACCCACCACCACAGCATTCCATTCAACAAAGGCAATCTTAGTGAGAGAGAGAAACTTACACAGAGAAAACAAAATGCTACGTGTATAAACGTCAATATTAAACGAAACGTAAATGTAGAATGTAGGAAGCTACACGAGGCATGCAGCAAAACTGCATGCAACGTGTAGAAATTTGAAAACTAAACACCGCGTGTAGAATAGCTAAATGCTGCGTGGGCAAATGCAAAGTCTATACGACATTAGAAAATCTGCTTATTTCAAAATAACTTCTACATTTTTCACGCAGCAATTTGAATACTACACGAACTTTAAGGTTTTCTAGATTAAAGTTAGGTTATTAAAGTCCTAAATCGTGTGGAAATTCTTAACGAAAAATGTAGCTCTTAATTGGTACTGAATTTTTATATTTTTCATTTAGAAAACTTAATAAACGTTTTGAATTACAAATGTTGAATGCTACTTCTTGGAAATCTACACGAAACGTGTGCAAATATTAGTCCCGTATATAAATGAGCAGAGCGCTGAATTCGAACACAAGAATTACAAGCAAGCAAAAATTGGTGCATATTTTCAATACAAGTAACACATTAGATGCCTTTCCTTAGAGGCGCGGCATAGCTCAGCCGTTTAAGGGATAGTTCCAACCCTGTTTTTTCAGTCCAAGGGCCCCGAGTTCAAATCCCCTCCAGAGTAAGTAAAAAAATAATATAAATGTGTTTAATGTGATATTTTTCAGAACCAAACTTGGTGGGTGGGTGGTGTGGGTGTTGGTGGTCCTCTTCTACCCTGAGATGATGCATAGCAAAATAATTGAGCTTTCAAGATAGCATATAAAAACAAAAATCAAAAGTGCAGACGTTTTATTTTTGGGTAAATGAAAATGTTGGATTTCTACACGATTTGTTTCGTTTCTACGCGTTTAGTTTTCTCATTTCAACACGTGGCATGTAGCTTTCCAACATGCTGCATTTAGAAATGAGAAAACTAAACGCGGCATGCAGAAAAGTAACATGCCACGTGTTGAAATAAGAAAACTAAACGCGGCATGCAGAAAAGCTACTCAAAAGTAATGGGTTGAAAATCCCGCTCAAAACGTGCAGAAGTCCCACATTTTCGTGTAGATTTAGCATACTTCTTTTCTCTGTGTAGAGATGAGCGTATAACATAAATATTGCACGATAACCGCGTGACTCCTTGGATGTGCTATAATATTATAGTCGGGAGCAAATGCGAGCGGCGCACAGAACAAATGAGGTTGCAAAAATCAAAAATTTCATGTGCGCTTACGATGTTTTGAATAAAGTTTATTCAATCTTAAAGGAAATTTTTCAAAGATTTCCAATTTGCTACCTTCAATAAAATCAGATTGTTAGTTCAGAAGGTATAACCCTTCAAAGTTAACCGACTTTAAGTTTTTAGAAAAACACACAATTTTTAGGCAATTTGGTCCAGTTTCAGGTAGAATATCAAGAAAACTAGGCCCTCTAGATGCTTACTTATGGGTTATCAAAGTTAAAATTTGTTAACGGCATACAAACTCATGTTTATGTTAACCAACTGGTAAAGCATTTTGATAAAAAAAATCGAAAAAAAAATATTTTTTATATTTTGTTTTTATGGGTAATAATTTTAAAACATAAAAACCTTAAAAAAGAAACATAAAAAATATAAAATGGTTAAAAGTCATGATTTTTAGTTAACAAAAAGATGATTTTTTAACTAATTTCAACTTTTAAAACCCATAAATAAGCACCTATGAGGCGTAGCACCTTGTTTAAACACTTATTTTGTGTAGATTGGGCAATTATCTGTCATATGCCATTATTTAATTATCCCAATTTGTTCAAAAGTTATGATTTTTGTAAAGAAAAAACTAAAAAATTACAAATTGATAAATTAAACTCTTGATATTAAGATGAGCAAGATTGAAGAAAGTAGATTTGAAAATAAATATAAATTTTGATTTGATTTTTCCATTAAAAAACATAATTTGAATTTGCAAATGTGTTCGGCCCCCTAAGGGCTCTAGCTGGGAAACTCTGCCCTAGAATAGTAAAAAATCGCAATGGTACAATATTAAATGCAATAGCAAATATTATCTGTCTGTATTCGTCTGTGCCGAAGTTTTTATACCCTTGAAAATGCTGTTTTTGAAATGTCAGAGTTTAAGAACGCTTACTAAAAATCATAAGTTTTTCTAACTAAAACCCATTTTCCAAAAGGTAAACTTCTGATTTCGACCACATTTCGCGAATCTTTCTGAAAGCATATCAAATTAACAGTTGCCGAGTTTAAGAACGATAAAATTGAAAACAAAAAAGTTTTTCTCACTAAGACTCATTTTCCGATCGATCGGTCCTATGGCAGCCTATAGTCATCCGATTTCAACCAAATTTTGCGAATCTCTTTAAAAGCATATAGAATTAGTAAACAGTGAGTTTAAGGACGCTAACATTAAAAATAAAAAAAGTTTCTTACTAAGAACCATTTTCGACCGATCGGTCCTATGGCAACCATAAAATATAGTCACCCGATGTTGATCAACTTTTTCAAATTAGTTTGAAAGCGTTTATTATTAATAATCACCGACCTTAAGAACGATTTACTTAAAAACAAAAAAGTTTTTTTTCACTAAGACCCATTTCCCGACCGATCGGTCCTATGGCAGCTATAAGATATAGTCATCCGACTTTGACCAAAATTTGCAAATCTGTTTGAAAGCATATAATATTAATAATGGCCGAGTTTTAGGACGCGAACATTGAAAACAAAAAAGTTTTTCTCACTAAGACCCATTTTTCGACCGATGGTTCCTATGGCGGCTATAAGATACAGTCATCCGATCCGCTCGGTTCCATCATATTAGCAGCGTGCAGAAAAAAGAACCCTCTGTGCAAATTTCAGCTCGATAGCTTTAAAACTGAGAGACTAGTTTTCGTAGAAACAGACGGACAGACAGACGGACGGACAAGGCTCAATCGACTCAGCTCGTCGCCCTGATCAAGAATATATATAGTTTATAGAGTCGGAAATGAATATTTCTATGCGTTGCAAACTTCTGGGCAAAATTATAATACCCTTTGCAAGGGTATAAAAAGTTTGTCCTGACTGACTGATTCATTGACAATTTGCTCACAGCAGGGATGCAAACCAGTTCTGAACCCAACCGAACTGAATCGAACCAAACCGCATCGAATACGAAACGAACACTTGTTAAAAAATGCTAAAACGAACCATAAAGCGCAAAAGAAAACGTTGTCTGTAAATTTAGGAAATTCTATAAGAATGTTCGTCCAAATGAAAAAGCCTTGCATCGTTTCAGCGCTGTAGAATTTATCTAACTACCTTCTATCGGTTTACAGTCGGGTGCCAGTGACTTGATTTTTTCCATCTTCTACAATTTTCGGCTCTTTTCTAATCACACTAGTTTAAAGGCAAAAAGACCCATTTTTACTAGACGTATGTTTTAGTCCAGTTTAAATTGCTGATCTCGAAAATCGAGATATTTCTCGTTATTGATGTGAAACATGTTTAATTTCGGTACGGAAACTTTTAGTTGGAGTAAAATTTGATATCAGCGTCACGTGACGCTGACGTCATGCATATTTTGTGTTGTTGTTTTGCGAAGTGTCCCGGCTCACACCCACACACTCACATAAGGGGAGGAGGGGAACAGTGACTTAACATTGACTAAACAGTGATTTAACAGCGACCTAACAAGGACTTATCAGTGACTTAACAGCGACTAAACAGTGACTTAACAGTGACTAAACAGTGACTTAACGCTGGCTGAACAGTGACTTAACAGTGACTAAACAGTGAGATAACAGTGACTTTAGTGACTTACCCGTGGGTTAACAGTAGAAGAACAGTGGGGGACCGAGGGGGGGAATAGTGAGGGAAGAGAGTTTTGAATTATTTCTATCTTTTGCTATTTAAAGATTGAATTTATTATTTTTGCCTGTTTTTCCTTTGCGACTGTTGTCAACTAATCTTGTTGTTGGTATTTCTACTCCCTGTTCGTTTTCTTCTTTTGAAAGATTGCCATTGCGGATTTATATACCATTGATAAAGCTGGTGATATTGAAATTAATCCCATAAATTAAGCATCATGTTTCACATCAAAGCCTCGTGTGTGTTAACGACACAAACCATTTTTTTCCGTTAGGTACACTTACATTTTAAGCCATATCTTAATTCATACACATTAGATAAAGTCAAGGAAGATATGAATCGAAAGTTTGTTGAATTCACAATAATCGCGCAGAACATTGTTTTTAAATCGGTTGAGTAGTTTGAATACAAAGAGCAAAAATATTTAAAACAAAAAATGATGTTTTGCTCGAAATAGGAAAAATATTCATAAATAATTGTCTAATAGGAATGTATAATGCTCAAATACTGAAAGTCAACCACTGAACCAAACAGAAATTGCGGTTTGGATCCGAACCAGTTCTAATTCCCGCTCGGTTTGCATCCATACAGCCATAACTGTCAAGCTTGGAAAGTATTTTCCAAATGGTTTGGATATAGGCAGTTAGAGGCTATTTTCGAAAATTCCGGGAAAAGTTTGTATTTGGAAAAAATTTATCCTTTCGTCTATGAACTCGATTTGTAAGCAAAGTATGAAAAATAATTGGACACATAATTGGCCGATCTTGGAAAAAAAGAAAAAATACTGGATTTATCTTGTTGAAGGATTTTTTTTATATTTAAATAACTTGAAACTCGGTTATGTATAAGTTACACAATAATTTATGAAAAATAAATCCAATTATTACATTTGAGCCAATAAACAAATCGAAATTTGGAGGGTTACAAATTTGTATAAAAGTTCATTCATATGAGAAGTTGGGGTATGTGCAAGGCCAATGGCTAGTTTCGAGAATTTTTATATTATGCGTTCACACACACTGGTAAGTTTTTTATGCCAGTTATCTGACAGTCTGTTCAGACTTGTAGAATACATAGGGATTTGTAACAGTTTTTCTCTGAACATATATGCTAACAATCAACTGGCACTGCTCTGGCAGGTGTTCAGACGTGTATGAAAGCAACTGGCACCTAAAAATAAGGCAGCCTGCCAGTGTGTGTGAACGCACTCTAAATGGAAGGTTTTTCTCTATGGGCGGGTATTTTGAAGCAGACATATGCATAATTCGGTTGGTAAGATCTAACGGGCAAAATAAATGCTTTACCTCTTGGAAAACGGGGTACGAGACAAAAACGTGCATTAATAGAAAAATAAATAATGAATATTTATATATATCATGTGAACATTTGCATAACTGATTGTCAACATTTGTTAATTTTAAGATTAGGTTCTTCTCAAGGCTTGAAATGGTGGTAACCGGAGGCTCTCATCTTAACCAACTTTCAGCTCTGTATTTTTATTTTCCAAGTCTATGCAGGGTTTGGGACCCTTGTGCCTTAGTTTGATATCGACGACCGGAACCGTTGAACCTTAAGTTTTGACTCACATCATGATTTGCAATAAATCTTCCAACTGCAAACCCACATTCGGACAAAATTAAATTTTTTTTTTGGACGAAAAATCAATGGTCAATCCCCTTCTTCTATCATTTTGAAGAATATTCCAAAAATTGATTCAAGTGATACATGTGTTCATGCTCATGTCCAATTAGTCAACCCCAGACAAAGTGTGTCAATGGTTTCAGTCATTGTCATCTGAAACAGTCACCAACTTCGATTCCAACTGAATGGAAGTCGTTTTCCTGTTCACCGGTGGCAAACCGGACTTGGATTCATCCGCCCGACTTTGGTTTGGCTCTTATTTAACTTGCTCAAATTGTTATCTAAACGTTGTGCACTTAGTTTTTTTGCACTGGTTTTGACCAAGCCAAGACGAGAGCTTGACCAGGCCTGATGGCCAAGATCAATGGTTAATAAATGTGGCCACTGTTGCATATGCTGCTTTTTTGGTTGCAGCTACGCTTCGTTGCTTTAGCTGATTGTCGCAGCCGATTGCCAGCAAATTTTCCAAAGTTGAAGGTTGCACTAGATTAACCACTGACAACCACTACGAGTTGTTGATCTGATATAAGTTCTTGGCCAAATTCCGTTCGAGTATGGCTATTGAATTGGTTGGTGTTGAAATTGAACATCGCTTTCATTTCGCCCAACTATTAATAAGGTAATAGACAGGAATCGACGCTCACTTAGGGGAGGGCTTTAAAATAACCAGACCATGACTTGCAGCCCATTGCCCCAACATCTACTACAGTTAGCCAGAAAGTCCCTGTTACTTTGTTGAATTAGAACAGAGATGAGTAGTTTGTTTTAAGTGTAATGGACAAGGCAGTGGCAAACTGTATTTGATTACTTTTAACTCACGTCAAAATATAGGTTGGTTATTAGCATTAAATTGCGTCGGACCATCTGGTAACGCTTTTTATGTTAGCTTTACATTCTCCAAAAATCAGTTAATGGGATACGGCGGATGATTAGGACCCGGGCAAGCAACATTTCGCTTCTATGCTTCTGAAATATGGGAAGATGCATATTTGAAGATGGACAGTACTTTAAATTAAGTCTGCAACTCGGTTCAGATCTCTTACAACCGGTTCGGTTTAGGCTTTGGCTCTCTTGAACCGAACTTTGTAAATATATGAAATTCCGAACTTGAGCCCGAACCACTTTATTTGGAAAATTCACCTTCCAAATAATTGTAAATTACTGGATCTGTGAACCATTAAGTAAGGTCCCATATTGAAAATGATGTTTGAACTCGCAACATATTGTCTAACGGAACGGCGAAATGCCAACAACAGCTTTATGTTGAAGAGGACGAAAAATTTTTTAACAATAATGTTGACAATGAATTATCAAATCAATTTACTAAATGAATGCACCGTTCGTGACATATAAACATGTCTAAAGTGCATCAGATTCTAACCGAAAATCACGTCGATAATGTATTAGCGATATAATAAGTTGTAAGCCATGGTTAAAAACAAATCCTTGGACTCGATATTTTTAAAAACCGGTACGCAAATTGAACCTTTAGCTTTACAACGGGGTTAAACTTCCAGACCGAACTTTTTTCAATACTTTAGTGGGTTTTAGTATTTGAGTAAAATATGTACATGGCACCAATTTTTCCTCATAAAGCTTTTGTAAGAAAAATCACCCTCAAAACTAGTTTTTATGCCCAATTTTATATTCATTTTTAATTAGATAAAGATATTTTTGACTCCTTGGATTTAGGACGAAATATTGTTGAACCAATACGGATATCATCTTTAAACAAAAATATTCTTGCCTTAAAAATTTTCCAAATATTTCCAAATGAAGTCGGAAAGAATGCTTTTCTTGGTTCAAAAGCACTAAAACTTGGAAAGACACTTTTACAGTTAATGACTGGAAGTTAGAAGAGCTGTAGAGCATTATAAACAATTCATACTGTTAGAGGGATGGAGAGAGTGAGATAAGAAGTGTAATAAACAATCGACAGATTGTCGGACACTGACTTCTGCCATTGGTTTCCAAATCGCGAATGATGAGGATGTCAACTTAATAATTCGATTCTCTCCTCAAGCACTTAATACAACCTAATACAAACTAAGGGCGCACGCACATATGCGACTGACTAATGCGACAAACTCAGCAATAGATGGCACCACTACTTTGACCATTTGCTCGGCAGTTTGTTATATGGCAGCTATACGATATATTCATCCTATTTTAACCAAACTCCCTAGAATTGTGTGGAAACTGATAATATTCATAGCTGGAAAGTAAAAGACGCTACCATTGAACTACTTTCTAGAATATTTACTATCTATCTATAGGCATCTATATTCTATCGTCATCCGATTCGGATCAAACTTGGCAGAATCGTGTGGTAGCATATAATATGGATCAGTCACAAGTTTGGGAGCAAAAGCATTAATAACAAAAAAGTTTTTCCTTCTAAGACTTTTTCCAGACCTATCTTTTGTATGGCAGCTATACTATATAGTTAGCCGATTTTCAAAAAGAGTTGGTGGAATTATGCGAAAGCATGCCCCATGGTTTGGGGGCATTTGCGTTGAAGACAAAAAAGTTTTTCTTACTAAAACTACTTTTTCGTCAGCCAATCCGGCCGGTTCCGACAAATGTGCAGCGTATTTGTACCAAGGTTTGGTTAAGATAGCTTTAAAACTGACGGAGGAGATAGCATAGAAACAGACGGACATGTCTATATCAACTCAGCTCGTCATGCTGATCAGGAATATAAATAATTTATGTGGTCGGAGATGCTTCCTTAAATGCGTTACATAGAGGGTATATTAAAACGAAGTTATCCCCACAAAGAAGTTTTTGGTTTTAGAAAATTATTTCTTGATACAGTTTTAAATAACAAAACCTGTAGTGAGTTGGACCGTATCGAAATCGGGAAAAAAATTCGAGCATAAAATAATTTTTTTCAAATATTTTTACACTTTGTATTCAAAATACTAAACCGATTTAAAATCAATGAGCGGATATTGAAAATTCAACAACCTTTCGATTTATACCTTGTTTGAATCTATCTAGCGTTTCTGAGTCTTCATTTGGCTCAAAATGTAAGTGTACCTACCGAAAAAATTAATTTAAAAAATTAAACTTAAAATTTAAAATTAAAAAAAAAAAGTTATTAAAAACTTTTTTTTTATATTTTTTATTTCAATCTTTAAAAAGTTGGGACATCTTTTAGAAATTTTGGAAAAACAAATTTTTGGTTTTTAAATTTATAAAATAAAAAAAAAATTTTTAAAAACTTTTTTAAAATTTTTTCTATTGATTTTATTCAAAATAGATTGCGATTATCTCATTTACTTTTTTACTTTGGAAGGTGTTAATTTCATTTCGCTAAATTGGTCAACTCACCCACTGTGCGATGGTTCTAAGGCAGCTAAAAGATATAGACATCCGATCCGGTCGGTTACAAAATATTTGTAGAGTGCAGTAAAAAGAAGACTCTGAGTAAAATTTTAGCTCGACGGCTAAGAAACTAGTTTGCTTAGAAACAGACCGACGGACAGACGGACATACAAAGCTAAATCAACTCAGCTCGTTGTCCTGATCAAGAATGTATATGGCTTATGGGGGTCTTAACTGAATATTTCGATGCGTTGCAAACTAAGTACTGGGCAAAATTATAATAGCCTTTGCAAGGGTATTAAAACGGACCACTAAGTGCCAATCTTCTACATAAACTCATCTATCTGTCTCATAAAATTACATATAACAGAGTAAATTGTAACTTTATCTGAAACATAGCAGCTATTTAGAAGATGTGATATCTGCCCTAAGTAAATAAAGTAATTGGTTATAGTATGGGCAAATGCTTGTAAGAAATGTGTAAATTAAGAATCATTTTCTAGAAGAACGTTCGATTTAAAGTTTAATAATTACAATGCATAGAAAAAAACATTGGGAGTTTCATAAGTGGATCAAGAATGTTCTTTGTCAAAAGTACGGTAAGAATGAAAATTGTTGATTTAAGAGCGAATTTCTTAATCCCAGAATGAACTTTTGATCCATGACTTATACTAACTCTCCACCTTTGCCTATATTTTTCCTCTCTATTGTGTTACTTATATCCTGACTCCACTCTCCTATATGTATATATATCCCTATTAAGAATGAATTTTGCTCGATTTCAAGCACAAAATTCCTTAAAAACTCCGAAACGAACTAAGTTTCTCAGAGCGTGATATCAGTTTACAGGCGTGGTATTCTAAGAACGGTTGGAGCACAAAACCACAAAACCCTCGAGCCAAACCTTGCCCCTTAGTTCATTTTTGTTTTTTTTTTCCAATGCAAACATTTTATCCCATTTGAACTTCAACTTCACAGAGCCGCAGCCTTCATTGACTAATTTGTAATTGATAAAAAACAAAAAACTGTTTGTGGTTTTTGGTTTTTTTTCTTCTTTTTTTGCGTTTTAGTGTTGGATCAAAGCTTTCGTCGGCAAAAGTCTAAGAGGAAATGCAAATATTTGCACACCTCACCATCATCATCGTCATCAGCAACTATTTTTTTGTTCCATTGCTGTGTGCGCTCTACAAACTTCCTCAAAAGCTTTCACAGTGGTTCCAGGAAAACCTAACAACAACAAAAACAACTAAATTTGTCAACGACCTCGCTGGGCTTGTGCCATTTGTGCCATATTAACAATTGCAAATTTGATTGAATGTTGTTTTGGTTTGCAAATTGCCAAATCACAGTTCGACCTCGTCTTGCATTTCACCAGACAGACAAAACGACGCACAAAAGCCGCAACTGACAAGTGAGTGAGGTCTCTGTTTGCCTGCCTGTTTGGTCATTAGTCGGCCGCACGAACAATATTTCGTTGTTTTTAGGCCAATATACTTAGCCGACTTTTTTCAAGGAGCGGATTGGGGTGGGGGTAACAGGCCCAATTACAGTCTTTGTGCGAAATGAAACGTCACGCCACATAATTTCTACGGCTTTCCCACCCCCAGTTGTAATAAAGAAATAAGAAAACGGAGGAGCAGCCGCATCGGCAGCGGCAGAAATAAAAATTGCACAACAATTGCGAGTCTCCCCTCTGGTCAGACGAACAACGTCCAACATCAAAGCTCAGCTTATGTAATGTAACTTTAATTTGATTGTTGCAATGTCTTGCAGTTTTTTTTTTTGTTTTGTTTTTGTTCGTTTGTTGATCGGCGAAAACGTATTTTATGGCCCGGCCACTTTGGCTATAGCTGCTGGCTAGCTGCCGGTGTTCGGGTAATAACGGTTAATCTCACCATTCAGTCATATGTAAATACTTTCAACTTTGACCGACATATTTCGCAGTGTTTGATTGCTGTTGTTGTTGTTGTTGATGTCATTTTGACGCACTGAACAAAAGACTTAGGCAACGAACCTGCTGGTGGTTAACTACATAATTGTGCGCAATTGAAATACGACCCCAAAGTTGTAAGGCAAACAGTCCCAGATGGAGACGGGGCTAAGGTCAAGGACACATTGGTTGCTTGGCCAAGTGTTGGACACAGGTGGAAGTAGTTAAGAGTTGCAATTGTAATTATGACCATGTCATGGTGACCCAGAGCAGGTTCATGCTTTTGAGAAGTATTTCAAATTGAGATTAGCTATAATCAAAAGACTTACAGGCTAAAAAGCTGAGACTTTCCAGTGAATATACAACTTGACTTCAGAACTCCGTTTTGTTATACCTTCCATACAACCGGTTTCATTTCTTTGTAATGTTATCGCAAGATACTTAAGAGCAGGGCCATTGCATGTGAATCGGTGAGTACAGAAAAGCAAGTTAATCGGCTGTGGTCTATCTGGCTCACTAACACAAGCACAATCGGCAGTCCCCTCCATTTGGCTGGCCCTGCTTAAGCGAGCTACCTCTTTTTATATTTTCAGCCTTGTCTACCTGGTCCGATTAGTCACATTCATCAAAAGTACTAACATTTTTCAACACAATCTTGCTCAAAATATTTTGTTGTACGGCCACGTTGTCTTGGAGAATCATCTCGATAGAAAAGTAAAATAAATTGGCAAAAATTTCGTGCAATGATTTATTGCAATTTCGACGTGACTTAAGCTACCATCAATTTCTTGCATAATATTTCCTGATATTAGCATGTGTTCGTTTTTGTTTTTCAACCAACTACAGGGGCAAGATATAATCATTTCTAGTTGGATTTAAAAAAGAAAATATTTTATTTCTTTCGGAGCTTTTCCATTTTATCAATTTCCGTACGCTACACTTTAGGATTTAGTATTTTTTTACAATAACCAACATACAGTTTTTAGCTCGAAATGTCTGCGTTGTATCATATCAATAACAGCTTTCGTTTAAATACTTACAAGGCACCTGATATGGGATACACTTTCAGAAAACTTCAAAAGTTTCTGAAATATTTGTGAACATTTTTCGTTTTACTCCAGCTACTAAAGGCACTTTCACTCCGCCTAATGAGTAATACTTTTATGGATGGGTCACATTCATTGATTTTTTTTTCGTATTACGCTCAACACAAGCCATTTCGCGCACTGTCAAACCTTACGATTTACAACTGTCCCCAAAAATATAAACAAAAAATTAAATTAAATAATGCGCGCATATCGAATCTCAATCAAAATTTGTGCCAAGTTTCACATCATAATTTTCATTGTTCAGTAAAGCTTGATTGTAAACGTAATTTTTACTGCACACATGGTCTAAAATCGATACTTTGGTATGAAACTTGTCCCATTTAATTTCTTTGACATATGTATGTACATTAGACTGAACGTCCCTTATATGAAAATTTTTTTTTTTGGATATTTTATTTTCCTCAATTCGCAAAAAATTCGTAATAATTTCTAGTTACCGTAATGAAAAACCGAAATTCGAAATTTTAAGGTTTAATACCTCCGCCATGGCTGTAAAGTTGCTACATAAAATTTCAATTTCCCCTTTTCAACTAAAAAGTGGTTCTTCAAATTTATTCATTAGAGTATTTTTTCTGCTATTTGAATAAGCTTGTGCTCTTCGATGCATTGAAGAAGGTGATGCTGATCGCGTTTTGTAATACGCCTATCGAAGTCTTCAACTAGTCCAGTGCGGAGACCAACTTTGGTGTAACAAAGTTCTTTTTGTTAATTTGCTCTTCTTACTTCTTTTTTTCCTCCTCTTAAAAATCCATTTGATATGAATGGCGACTACTGTCACAAGAAAGAGCCTCCTAGTCATCGGACCTCTGTCTTTTTAAAACAGCATCAGGACTCAATTCAATTAAATTTTCTGAATCGACATCAAAAATGCCTTCTAAATAGTCAATAAAATTCTTTTCTCTGTTGCTGTACAACTCTTCATCACGACAAGCATTCCTAGAGCCCCATATTGATCATAGAATTTCATTAAGCTTCTGCACACATTTCTTTCTAGTTTCATTGTAAGCCCAAATGATTTCAACACATCATCAATTTGAAAGACGGCTTAAGCCCTCCCTTAATGAGTATTTGTGTATTCTTGTATTATGCAGAAGAACCGCCAAGACATATTTTCTTGATGGTAGCTTTGCTGAAATAATAAAATGAAAAAGGGGAAAGTCCAATTGTTGAGATCGATAGCGAGTTGACGTCGATGCAACCGCAGCAATGTTTTCGTTCACGGATTGGTTTATCAACCAACATTCCAATTTCACGAACTCGCTTCACGAATCGATTCACAAATTGAGTTTTCGGAACATTTTTTTGTTAAATGTTTTTTTTTTTCAAATTTCGAACAGTTTGAGTCGAGGACTCTCCACTTTGGAAATATGTTTTTAATATTTCCCAACTTTCTTCAAGCGAATAGCGACCCATTTCGTAAATGTCAAAGTTTTTACTAAATATTAGTCGCTTTCCGGAATTGCCATTTGACGTTTTTAAAGTCAAATTATGAATAGTTCAATTTCCAAACACTGGATGGACCACCCGTTATTTACAAGTGAGCCGTGTAATCTGTTATAATTCTTCGCAGTGTCATTAAAGTGAAGTTGATTCTTGAATGATTTTGTCGAGCCTTTTTTATGTTTGGGCCTTGATCAGTGATAAATGTACTTTGTTTATGTAAATTACGATCCAACTTCAACTCTTCAAACTTGTCGCTAATTAAACGAAGAATACTTTTCGCTGATGTCTTAGTTATATTTCCATCATCATCAGACGACTCGAATTCAAAGTGAATAAGGTGCACCTGAAAGATGCAGCAAATTAAAATTAAATTTGTTGTTTGCCTTGCGTATGGAATTGCCATGTATCATCAATATAGTGCACTGTTAATGTAAGAAAGTTTCTGTTTCTTGCTTTCGGTCCATATATGCTTGGTCCCCGCGCACCTGGCTAAGAGGTCTTCAGTAATTTATATTAACTCGTGGAAATTGTACAGCCTCACCATTTTCCATAGGCGGCCGAAGATTTTCGACAAATTTCTCACGCTCAACTGCGTGAACTTTCAGTAGTCTACCACTAACTATGGTGGAATGTGGCAAAATGTAGTCAATAGAAAAATTTTTGGTAGCCAGCTTCACTTCTACTTCTACAAGAGACCGAGCCAGGACCATTGATTGCATTAAATGACCGCAAATCTCGAGCAATGAATTTTACAAAATTTTCAATCACCACTTCTCGAACTTGATCAGCTGTTGTATTTGTCGTTTGTAGCAAGAATGCTTTTTCAAATTTTGATGGACTACTTCCTTTGGGGAACTGAAACACTTTTTCACAACGGTTGCACAGAAAATATGGCACAACTTCAGACGTCCTACTTAATCTTTATTTTTTTTTAAATTCTTCCACACATCACTACCAATACCTTCAGTTCCGTCAATTGCAGAATATTCTCCTGTTATATTTTTTTATTTCATTCACTATATGCATTGCGGTCATTGATTATAGCTCGGAAAATTTAACAAGGCTTGAAAAATAATATGATTTTTAAACAAACTGATTGTATAAAAGGAACGAGAAAAGCAGAATTCCGAAAGCAAAACCTGCAAAACCCGAACGATCAGCCCCTTTTTTACAGATATTTTGGGCTTCAGATGTGTCAAATTTGGGTTGCAGCCAAATATATAAAAATTGTTTCCACTATCGAGCCAAACTTTCAGCTTTATATTGTTTAAATAAAACTAAGAGCAGATTTTCGCCCACTTATAATCAGGACAAAGGGCTTGGAACGGTTCATGCACTAATGATGTAAGCTCTAATAGGTTACTAATAGAAGATCAACGCTTCACAAAGTCATGTTGGAAGGGTAAAATAATGGAACTACATAAATGTTGCTATGGAGATGTCATAATTCTCTTAAAAGCTTTAGGAATTGCACTAGAATTGGAATTGGAAATACCCCTATTATTCACAGCATCAGACTTATTATCTTTTCTATGGAGAGGAATAATAAAAGATTCCTTCCATCACATAGAGAAAGAGGATGATTCCAGAGACAATTCAAATACATAGTGCATCAGCACAGAACTTAAGTACCTGTATGTGCCAGGTACTAAATCGGGACCCGGAGAGAGCTTTCAGAGATCACAGGGCTAAAAATACAATTAGACTTATTCAACTGATGAGGGTGTGGTTGACGCATTCACTTAACACCAAGTGAGAAATTCATTCTCAATTTGTTGTTGCCTAATTATTGTTTTATTCTTCCTAAACATTATCAGACCTGTTCCAGTTTTCACATATTTATTCGATGCCAAATGAAAATAAAATCGAACGATTTGATTTAAGTTGTTCTGGTACTCGAACGATTTGCATTCGATTTGCCATTCGAATGTTTCATTTCCAAAATGTTTCCTTTGATTTCTTTTTCATCTCAATATACTGCAAACATAAAACAAACACATGGAAAAGTCAAAGAAGTTGATAGTATTTTAATAAAACTGTTTAAGATGTCGTTTTTATATTTAATGGAAGCTTATTCGAATGTTTCAAGCGTTTCATAAAAAAGTGAAAACCGAAACAGGTTGCAGAAGGTATCTAAATACACTAAACATTGCTACAAAAATAATTTTAAGCCATTATTTTGACACCATTAAGTAAAACAAGAAAGAAAGTCGGTCAAGCCCGACTATAACATACTCTGTACCCTTACACTCGCATTTGCTCAGGAGTCAAATGGCCAGTTAACACCCCGCGCACAATGCGGTGCGCTCTCTAAGTTTCTCTCTTTCTTTCTCTCTCGCACTAAGATTGCCCCTGTGTTGAACGGTTAGGGTATGTTGCTGGTGGTTGTTGGTGGGGGGGGGGGGGGGGGGGGGGTGGTTGGTGTTAACTGGCCGTTTTTTGCCCATAACTTGAGTATCGTTCATCCGATTTTTATCATTCCTTTAGCATCGATAAATAATTTTGATTTTTTGTTTTTTTTGTTTTAAAAAACAAACGATCTATCTCCAAAACTGTAGGAGATATGAAGCTTTTCCAAATTCCGGGGGCGGGAGGGGGCGTGGCAAAAATTTAAAATAAACTTCATCTGCCTGCAAGTATAAGAAATATATGTCCCCTACATGTCAAACCTCTATCTCTTACCATCTCTGAGATCTCTTCGTTCATACGGACGGACGGACGGACAGACGGACATGGCTATATCGACTCGGCTGTTGATGCTGATCAAGAATATATATACTTTATAGGGTCGGAAACGATTCCTTCTTCCTGTTACATACTTTTGCACAAACTTAATATACTCTGTGTACCTTTGGTACAGAGTATAAAAATCACATTTACATTTGAATTCATCGACTCCGAGCAATATGAATTCAAATCGAGTAAATCTATCGAATTGTGAAAACCGGAACGGGTAAACAAATCGAATTCGAGCAAATTAAGTGAAAGTGAAAACCGGAACAGTTCACTTGACTCAAAGTATCCGTTTCAAAGGTTCTTCACATAAATTGAGAAAACGAGGAGCTAGCAGCCGGCTCGTGAGCCACTGATGTTGACTGTGAGCTGAGAGTCTGAGCTCGGGAACCGGGTGCATTAAACGCCTCGCAGCTTTACTCTCAGGTCTGAGCTGCGAGCCACAGTTTGAGAGTCAGAAGCCAGCAGCCGGCTCCCGCTAGCGACCATTGTTTTTTAATAAGAAACTTTAAGAAGAGACATCATAGAATCCGCACACAGACCGATAGACATGGCTATATTTCTTGATTGAACATACCACCAGACGGTCAAGATATCTCCAATTTTGGGATCATATTGCCAAAATTCGTAAATCTTCTAGCTTTTTGAGAGTGATAAAACATACTATATCCCATAGCAAGATCCATCAGGTCAGGAAAGGCAAGATGATGAAGATACACAGAAAAAAAATCCAAGATATCAGGGCTGAAATCAATCCCAAACTATGTCAGAAGTCGGTCAATCCCGGACTTTCTCAAACCAAGTACGAGAAGGATTGATTTAAGTACGGAATTTTCAATCCTGGATTTTTTGACTTGATCCCGACTTAAGCTCACACTGGATTGATTTTATCTTATGATTCGAGCTCGATTTAATCCCTCAGTCGGATCCAATCAAGAAGGTCCAATATTGATTTAAGCGCGATATTCATACTTGATTTGATCTCGAAGTCGGCTTGATGCAAGTGTACTCGAGATTAAATTGAGCTCGATACTCAAACTACATCCAATTAGAAAAATGATTGCATCAAAAATGACATGAGATTGACTTTAGTTCGATGTTGAAACTCATTATGACCCCAAAAAAGCAACTCACCAGAACTCCATGCTACTTTTTTAACGACCTTTTTGATTATCAAACAAGCAAGTTCTAGCCGGCTCGAGGTCATTAGTTTGCATACAACTGTAAAAACAGGACACAAGCAACATTACAATGGAGGCGGGTGGCTATTGGTCTCTTTAATAGACTTGACCCATGAACTGCAATTCAGCAGCTACCTTCTCATGCTGCAAGTGCTATAACTAGGTAGGGAATTCCAAGGCAACGGTTAGCGCAAAAAACACACACCACCAATAACTGCTGACAAAAAAATTTGTATATGTGTGTGTAACCATTTATCCTGAGAGAGCTTTTCACTCTCAGTTTCGAACTTACTCTCATTTTCTTTTCGCTCTTTCACTTTGACAGTGGATTTCCGTACTTACTTCAATCTCTAGTCAGGATCATTTGATTTTCAAGTAGGATCCGTACTTAAAATGAGCGTTTTTGGATTGATCCAAGCCTTTTACGATTGTTATTTGTTGAGTTTTTAAAAAAAATTTAAGAAGGGAGGGTGGTAAAGAGGGATGTGGGGAAGACACGACCGACCACACCAGCACCCTACACCACCATATTTTTTTGATGCTGTGGCTATAATTTGTTAACGTTCTCCTTGGACTTGAACACAGAACCTCGAAGACTGAACACACGGACGATGGCATCATCTTAGCTCACACGACTATCAAGCACATGCGAGACCTAGCGACCAAATCATCGTTAAGAGTGCAGCCACTCTTTTGCCTTTACTTCAGTCATAGCCACCGGGAGCCGAAATTAGTCGGCAATTCACTCCGAATGCTTGCCGAAGTCATACATCCCTGAGTGTCAGGTATATCTTTTTCTTTACTCTCAGTCTGTTCGCTCTCTCACTTGGTTGTTAAGTACGATCCGTACCTAAGACAATCCGTTTGGGAATAATTCAGACTGACTTGTACTTATAATATTAACCCTACTGTCGGTATCAAATCATATTTTTTAAGCTTAAAAATTCTCCGGTATTTGTTTTTTTCTGTGCTTTGTCCCATTTAGAAGCAGGAACAATACTTCCATTTCCGGAAAAACCTTGACTGTTTCTTGGTCAACATCATTGAAGCACTCGGCCTTAAAGGGCCTTAGCTGTCAGATAAAAGCAGATAATAGCTAAAGTTTCAAATTTCAATTTAAATGTTAGTTTGGTTAAAAATTACTTTTACGACACGTGCATCTGATCAAAAAGTTTTCAACAATCGTTGTCAAAACGCAACTGCCTATATATTGAGATTATGGAATACCAGAGGGAATGACTTTTAATAGATTTCGAATATTTAATCAAAAGGTTTATAAATGAAATAAATATTCTAAAGAAATGGCAGCGGTGCGTTTGAGTAATATTATAAAACTTTAAAGCAGGAATCAGCAATGTAAGCAGAGCCGTCGCAGAACTTCAGCCGCTGCAATAGTATTATGAGAGAAAGTTTCACAGCCTTTGCTGCCTTTGAACGTGGCAAATTCTCTGCTCACATTGCCGACCCCTACTTAGGAGCCACCCTTGGTCATGTAAAACTTAATTTTGTTTACTACGAATACATTTTTCACTTAGTTTACACCAAAAACCCACGGTTTGATACAACTGCCGCCAATAAAGTCTTATAGGCAATTATCATAGTGCAAGAATAAAAAAAATTTTGCTACCGTGTGGTAACCGGCACTTCAAAACGTCATAAACAATTTAATTTTGGCGTACGACCAACAGCAATTGGAATCTCATTCATTTTCATTGTGTCATTCGAGAAGATCATCATCATGAGATGGCGCTTATTTGCTTGGTATTTTTTATTTTTTCTAGTAGGTCTGGATACACGTCATTATGTAGTCAATTCGGTTTCAAGTTTAATGCGCCATTCGGTCTTGGGCCTGTTTAATCAAGCGATTTCTATGACAGCGTTGCATTCATTTTCAATGTCTGGCCCGGGTCCAGGCCATAACGGTTAGCCATTATCATCTGTGGCCCCGATTTGCAATTGACACTGAGGCTGTGTGGTAAAAATAAGCTTTGACTTCCGTTAGGTAAAAGTCAGCAACAACAATGGCCGATTAGCAGTGGACGTGCCCAGCATTTCTAGTGGCTGACGATTATGAAATTTTACATATTTGGGGTTATTGACCATAATTGCAATATGATTTTTATATTTTAGGTGGTCAGGCATTAGGGCTTGAGCTGGATAGTCTTATGCAATCCCAGTCACTTGGGAAAGTAGAGACGTGAGCACGAAAGAGAGAGAGAGAGAAAGGGAGAGAGAGTGAAACGAGTGCATAGTTTTCCGGCTTTTGTTGACGAAGTGGTCAGACGGTAAGCTCGAAATTGTTGACCACAAATGTTAAGAAATAAAACTGTCTTTATGACAGTTTTCAAACAATCGAAATTGAGAGGAAACTATTAACCAAGCAGATTTCTATTCCTCCCACTGAGCCTCCCCCACCTTTTAGGTATAAGGTTTGCGAAATAGATGGCGATCTGAGGGTAAAACTGTATATTTACACAAAAGCAGATTCAAAAACTTCTGCATCGAATTTGACACATAACTCAATTCCTAGTAGCGTATCCACAATAGCCGCAGCTTCGAAACACTGGAAAAGTCGAAGACGCAAGTGTTTTTCCTAAAGGAATTTCATAGACTGCTACTTTCTTCTTAGATTGATTAAAAGTTAAAAGTAAAAGTTCAATTGATTTTTCTTAGTTCTCGTTTGGCCTAGACTACTCTAGATTTAAAAACTTCTAAAGTAATTTATAAAATTTATCAATAGACACCAAATCTTACTTTTCATTCGGCATTTGTTTTATTTTTTTTTTTTGTAATTTTAACTCATTTTCATTATGGCAAATAAAGTCATTTTCCCAATTTGATTAACATTTGCATCATGACTGGATTAAATTTATGACAATTTGTAGAAATTCCTAGCATTAGCCTAGCGCTAATTATTCCCTCAATAATGACATTTCACATGACTCATCGATCATCATTTTGATTGTTATGCAAAATGCAGGCCCTGAGACGCAAAATTTGTAGTTTTGTTGGACCAAAAACTAAAATGTAAAATTCAATTCGTTGCGCAAATATCAAAAACTGGCCACGTGTCACTGAGTGAAATACCAGTTAGTCACCGAATTGAAACCAAATCTGAAGATGCAGCTGACCTTGTGCTGAATCTCTGTAAAGAGCTGGATAGACAGAGACGCTGAAAATGAAAACAAACCGAAGCCAGTCTTCAGTCTTGAGTCTTCGACTTCTGCCAACCACTCTCACTCTCGTTGGTATTGTTGTTGCTGTTGTTGGTCTGGGCTTCGAGTCAAAGCGAAAGCGCCAATGGCAAATTGTTAGCCGGCTTTCAATGTCAGCTCTTTGGGTTGTTGTGGGCGACTAACAACTCACTTGAACCCCCAGCATTGACATTGAAAATGGTAAGAGAGAAAAAGAGATGATCTCTAAGACCTGAATGGCTAATTGCCAATCCACTTTCAGGAAGTTTCCGCCTCTTTCTCTTTACCTCTCTATCTTCAGCGAGGCGAGGAAGTGGTGCTGTATTTTGCGCATCTCCAAGCATAAAATTGGCCAAACAACACGCGTGTTTTTAAGTTTTATTATGTGACTGAATTAGGCAATAAGCACAACCACAATAAAACTACATAATAAAAATGGTAATAAATCAAAAAAATATAATTGTTAACGGACTTCATAACATTTTAGCTGGCTATTTATGTCATAAACGAAACTAAGGAAGAAATTACCCAAGAATTTGTGTGACATAAACTGAAATAGTTCATAGAAGCATAAAGCGAATTTAAATTATTTAATTAAGGCTTTCCTTTTCCAGCAGAGACGAGAGCAATTGATTATTTTTACCACGAACTTTTAATCAAATTCGTATAAATTTTTTTTTTTAAATGGAACTGCAAGAGCCCTGTTTGGTAATTCCGGTCATTTGCTTCGTCTGCCGATTAGATAATCAACAGATTTCCTGGAATTGGTGCTGTGATAAGCAATAGCGGGATAATAAACGTTTAGCTTATATTCAAGCGATAGGTCATAAGATACGTCTTAGTAGAAAACGAAAGGTTTTTGATTCAATCTACAATGTGCTGATTAGGGTGATTTTTTTTTAAAGCAAAAATGGAAATTTAGAGAGGGCTCCTCCTAATGGATTCTTTTTGTATTATAGATAATAAAATTTAAAACAAAACAAAATAAACTTAAGTTTGAATAGACGCGACGAGGCCACAAAGTTTAAACTAAACTAGCTACATCAAAATTTCAATAATGAAGTCTGTGCTACATGCGTCGGGTTGTCAATTTTTAAAATTTGTCAAATTGTTGCGATTTTGAAAGATATACATAATTCCCAATTTCGAACAAAAATGGAAAACTTATCAAAGACTTTGGACTTTTTTACGTTAAATATACAACATAAATTTAGTCATCAATTTGAAACTAATGAGTATCAAATTCTCTTTAATACTCCAAGTATAAAGTCGATATTTTCGAAACTATTAAAACTATTGTATGTTAACTTGTATCAGGTTGATACTTTTTTGCTTTAATTTTGTAATATCGATTTGAAACTAGATCTTATCAGTATGATACTTCAATTGTCAAACTTTTAGTATCATTTTGATACTAGCTTTTATCATTAAAATTAAAACATAACAATTAAAAAAATTTTTACTTTATTTCGAACTCTCACAAAATGTATTTTATTAACACGAATAGAATAGAATAGAATCTTCAAGTGTGGCAACCTCACTACAAGAAACATTGTTTTTTGCTGAAGCTCTACTTGTAGAGCTTTAAGCCTTCGCAGAGACTCTGAGTAAAAAATGCGAAAAAGGCCTCTTTTGCAGATGTGTTCGTTTCCTCTCGCATTGTGCGTCATCTTGCAAAGCGCTGAAACTGTTTTAAGAGTTACATTTGTTATTTATATTTGTTTGCAAAAAAACAACCACAAACACATATTTACTAAGCTGCTTAAACTTATCTTGTAAATGTATAAATTCGTGCTCCATATTGAAATTCATTTATTTATCTTTTGCACTTTGTCTGTTTAACTAAGTATTGATAGAATTGCACAAAAACTAAAGCACTAAATATGACACGTCAAGCATCCCCAGCTGCTAATTCATTTATTCTTCGAGTTTTTGATGTAACATTCGTTGACATTGAAAACTGTTTAGTTTCAAATGATTAACATTCTAAGTTTCAAATTAATATCCAAAATATCAGTTTAATACTTTCTAGATTTTTAATGATTTAAAAAATGAGAAGGCCAAGCTAACTTCGTCTGTGCCGAAGTTTTTATACCCTTGCAAATGCAAATGTCACAGTTTAAGAACGCTTACATAAAAATCAAAAAATTTTGTAACTAAAACCTATTTTCCGACAGATAAACGTCTGAAAAAAGTTTTTCTCACTAAGACTCAATTTCCGACCGATCGGCCCTATGGCAGCCTTAAGATATAGTCATCCGATTTCGGCCCTAAAACCTATTTTCCGACAGATAAACGTCTGAAAAAAGTTTTTCTCACTAAGACCCAATTTCCGACCGATCGGCCCTATGGCAGCCTTAAGACATAGTCATCCGATTTCGGCCCAATTTTGCGAATCTATTTGAAAGCACATAAAATAAGTCATCAGCGAGTTTAAGGACGCTAACAAAACTAAACAAAAAAGTTTTTTACCAAGACTCATGTTCGACCGATCGGTCCTATGGCAACCATAAGATATAGTCACCCGATGTCGATCAACTTTTTCAAATAAGTTTGAAAGCGTTTAATATTAATAATCACCGACCTTAGGAACGATTTACTTAAAAACAAAAAAGTTTTTTTTCACTAAGACCCATTTTCCGACCGATCGGTCCTATGGCAGCTATAAGATATAGTCATCCGATTTTGACCAAAACTTGAAAATCTGTTTGAAAGTATATAATATTATTAATGACCGAGTTTAATCACGTTAACATTGAAAACAAAAAAGTTTTTCTCACTAAAACCCATTTTTCGACCGATGGTTCCTATGGCAGCTATAAGATATAGTCATCCGATCCGGTCGGTTCCGACATATTAGCAGCGTGCAGTAAAAAGAAGACCCTGTGCAAAATTTCAGCTCGATAGCTTTAAAACTGAGAGACTAGTTTGCGTAGAAACAGACGGACAGACAGACAGACGGACAGACAGACAGACAGACAGACAGACAGACAGACGGACAGACAAAGCTCAATGAACTCAGCTCGTCCCCCTGATCAAGAATATATATAGTTTATGGGGTCGGAAACGAATATTTCTATGCGTTGCAAACTTCTGGGTAAAATTATAATACCCTTTGCAAGGGTAAAAAAAAAAATCATTATTAATACCAAATGCTTTCAAACGAAAAACTTTTTTCAATTTCATCGTTCTTGAACTTGGTGAGTGTTAATTTAAAAATGCATTCGAACAGATTCGCTACATTTGCTCGAATCCGGATAACGATCGGTCGGAAAATGGGTTTTCGTAGGAAAATTTTTTTGTTTTAATACTGGCGTTCCTAAAGAGTGATATTTTAAAACCAGCATTTGCAAGGGTACAAAACTTCAGCACAGACGAACTTAGCTTGGCCTTCTAATTTTATTTGCTCCGCTCAATCCTCTCGGTTATAAGCAAAATAAATAGTTACGCTGGGTTGGCCGCAACCAGGAGGGGCAGCACTTTACACAGCTCTTGTGACGGCACACTTAAAAGTTCTCAATTATACATAAATATAAAAACTTTGGAAGATTACCTTCTTTCTTACATGTTTTCAATTAATTGTAACTTTGAATTACAATTACTTTCACAATTACTTTAATAATTGTACCTGTAAAGTTTGATTATTGAGTAATTGCGTTGAAATTCTGAGTTATTCATGTATTTTAAGGTGAAAATTATGTTTTTTATTGTTTGCTTGTCAACTTTGGAATGCAACAATTTTGTTTTAGTTTTTCTAATGAAGACCCAATTGTTTATTTACCACCTATATTTAAAAAGATTAGAGCCCATTTTTAAAAACATGAAATTAATAAGGCTCTAATATTGATTTGAATTAGAATTCGCTTATGCAAAACTGTTTTATTTTGCTGTCGTTATATTAACATTTGTGTTAGAAGTCACTTGTAAAAGTATTACTATGTAAATTGCTCATTTTTTTTAAAGCCTTTACTAAGAAAGATACATATTTAGTTCGGCACAATACTTCACATGACTAGAAACCCATTTGTATAGTTTTGAAATCTGATTTCTTTCGAACAGCAGTCTTATTTAAATGAAGTATTGTGCCGAACTAAATTACCGCATCTGAGATACTTAAGACACGATTTATTTTTGGACAATTGCCATAAGTCGGAAAAGGTGTAACTTCAAAAGCCAATTCAGAGACTTGCTGCTTTATAGATGCATGGATTTAATCCAGAAATCCTTTAAATCCCTTTTTCCATCAAGAACTGATAGAACAAAACCAATGATGCAGTTTTTTATATTAACATAATCAGAGCAAATTATACCTGCACCAAAAACACTGTTGGGTTGTGTAATCACACTTCAGGGGAACAACTACTTAAATAATTGTACAAGTTATTTAATTCATTGTATTGATAATAGAAATTATTTTAATTAAATGTTATTTAATTAGAAAAGATAACAATATGGTTCTGTCTTAAAGTATATTATGTAAACTTAAAATGTATTGTGAGAAATTCTTTCCAAATGTCAAAAACTGTATACAAAAGTTCGATTTGCCAAGGATGAACGACAACATTTAATACTCCAGCTGCATTTCTATATTTTATTTGTACATGAAGATGTTTGTTGTTTTCAAAGTTGATTTATGTTACAGATCAATTGTACATAATGTATCTTATCTGTTCAAAGATATTTGAACAGAGCAATTTAAGACCGTTACCTGCGTTTGGGACTCAAGTGCGAGGCGCATAAAAATAGATTAGAACCTCAAAGCGCTTAAAATAAGGGCCACATCTGTTTTCAATAAAAATGAAATCCAAGCAGACTACAACCATGTGGCATGTCATTTGCATGCTTGCAATGTCTTAATAAAACATTCAGCTTCTAGCAGTGGAGCTAGTCATTCGCACCATATGTATATGCGGTTTATTCATATCGGATATGGATTCAATATCATGTAGGCAGTATTCCTAATCAAAAGTAATATTTGCATTTCAATTGGTCCAGGAAAACAGAATTCGCTAGAGATTTTGACGACGGTTGGTTTGTAAATCTCTCAAAAAATTCGTCGGTGCGACAAAACCTTCCGAAGTTTCATATTCGAAAGTCTAGTTAGAAGGTTATTGTATAAGACTATGGTCGAACCAAAGACGCTAGAGCACTTCTAATTTCTGTGATAGAAGTATAATAATTTATAGAAATTTAATAATTTAGAGAAATTTTTATTCATTATTTTCTATGATGTTTAATATGACTGATAGAATATTTAACGTTCTTGATGAAATATATTATTATACATTTAAGTTTGAAATTTACATAAGTTTTTCAAAATAACAATGAGCAAATTAAAAACGAGAAGGCCAAGCTAACTTCGTCTGTGCCGAAGTTTATATACCCTTGCAAATGCAAATGTCACAGTTTAAGAACGCTTACATAAAAATCAAAAAATTTTGTAACTAAAACCTATTTTCCGACAGATAAACGTCTGAAAAAAGATTTTCTCACTAAGATTCAATTTTCGACCGATCGGCCCTATGGCAGCCTTAAGATATAGTCATCCGATTTCGGCCCAATTTCGCGAATCTATTTGAAAGCATAGAAAATAAGTCATCAGCGAGTTTAAGGACGCTAACAAAACTAAACAAACAAATTTTTTACCAAGACTCATGTTCGACAGATCGGTCCTATGGCAACCATAAGATATAGTCACCCGATGTCGATCAACTTTTTCAAATTAGTTTGAAAGAGTGTAATATTAATAATCACCGACCTTAAGAACGATTTACTTAAAAACAAAAAAGTTTTTTTTCACTAAGACCCATTTTCCGACCGATCGGTCCTATGGCAGCTATAAGATATAGTCATCCGATTTTGACCAAAATTTGCAAATCTGTTTGAAAACATATAATATTATTAATGACCGAGTTTAATCACGTTAATATTGAAAACAAAAAAGTTTTCTCACTAAAACCTATTTTTCGACCTATGGTTCCTATGGCAGCTATAAGATATAGTCATCCGATTTTGACCAAAATTTGTAAATCTGTTTGAAATAATATAATATTATTAATGACCGAGTTTAATCACGTTAACATTGAAAACAAAAAAGTTTTTCTCACTAAAACCCATTTTTCGACCGATGGTTCCTATGGCAGCTATAAGATATAGTGATCCGATCCGGTCGGTTCCGACATATTTGCAGCGTGCAGTAAAAAGAAGACTCTGTACAAAATTTCAGCTCGATAGCTTTAAAACTGAGAGACTAGTTTGCGTAGAAACAGACGGACAGACAGACAGACGGACAGACAGACAGACAGACGGACAGACAGACAGACGGACGGACAAAGCTCAATGAACTCAGCTCGTCCCCCTGATCAAGAATATATATAGTTTATGGGGTCGGAAATGAATATTTCTATGCGTTGCAAACTTCTGGGCAAAATTATAATACCCTTTGCAAGGGTATAACAAGAAAGAAAGGGCTTGACGCCCGACTATAACATAGTCTGCACCCTTAATGTAGCAGCTCGCTGGTCACGAGTCAAACGGCCAGTTAACACACAACGCAGTGTGCTCTCTAAGTCTCTCTCTCTCTCTCTCACTAAGATTGCTTCTGCTGAACGCAATGCTTAGGTTATGGGTGGGGTGGGTGGGGGGTGTTAACTGACCGTTTTTTGCTCATAACTTGAGTATCGTTCATCCGATCTTTATTATTCCTTCAGCAAATCGATAAATAATTTTGTTTACAAGGTATCTCTAGAAGGAACGAACGATCTATCTTCAAAACTGTAGGAGATATGACGTTTTTTCCAAATTGCGGGGGCGCGAGGGGGCGTGGCAAAAATTGAAAATAAACTTGATCTGCCTGCAAGTATAAGAAATATATGTCCCATACATGTCAAACCTCTATCTCTTACCATCTCTGAGATCTCTTCGTTCATACGGACGGACGGACAGACAGACAGACGGACAGACAGACGGACAGACGGACATGGCTATATCGACTCGGCTGTTGATGCTGATCAAGAATATATATACTTTATAGGGTCGGAAATGATTCCTTCTCCCTGTTACATACTTTTGCACAAACTTAACATACTCTATGTACCTTCGGTACAGAGTATAAAAATTACAAGCTTTTCAATGAGTTACAATGGGCAAGCCTGGAAACATAATCGTTGTCAATGCTAACTGGGATCGGTTTGCGTATACGGTTTGGTTGGCTTGCCAGTCTTTAATGGATTTGATGAATAATGATTAAAATGCTTAAAATTATCATTCAAACATATTAATAACTTAATTCATTTGATACAATTTATTCACAAAAATAACAAAGATTACAATTGTGAATGTATTTTTACTAAGCAAAATTGTTTAATTGGTGAAATTACCAAAATCCCGCCCTCGATGTCTAGTCCATTATTTCTTTCACAACGCAATAAAATGTAATTTAATCGGATTCGTCCGAATCCACTTACCTCAGATGGCAAATTGCTAACTTCCTCTACCTCCAAATGGGCGTGTATTTTCTTAAACATTTTTTCTTTATAATTATTATGAATCAAGTGTTAAGCTCTGTTTAACAGGAAGTAAATTTATCATTTCATTCTCTCATTTAATGTTTATTCTCAAATAAAGCCACAATGCACGCCATTGATGCTAGAGTCCATCGACTCGAAGTTCTAATGAGATAGACATATATTAATGTGATATACTTACTACACGTACTCTAAGTATCTAAGCATATTTTGGCAGCAATTTGAACTGAGTGGAAAAGGAAATGATGCCTGAAGGGAAATGGCACTTTGTAGAATTTTTGAACAGAATCGAATTGCCTGTAATAAGTGTCAAAGTGCTCAGTTGGGTTTACCCTTGGTCAATAACATTTAAAATGATTATGGTAAATTGATTTTGTTTGATTTACGCAGCGCGCAGTATAATTGTCAACTTCAAGGCGTAGCAATTTGCTATGTGATGTATTTGCTAAGCAATTTCAAGTGCAAAAAAAAAACAGCATAGATCAAGTGATGCAGCAGCCGACGAATCGGACAAACCAAACAGCTGGCTCAACTCCATGATTTTCGTGGGTCTTTGGTAGATTGTTGATTTTTGTAATTATTATCAGCGGGTAGCACGTAGCGCCCATCCCTAAAAATTCCTCACATGATGTAAACAGTTTCGGCGGCCCGGCCAAATACGCCGAAATTAACTGCATAAAAAGTAATTAAACAAACACGGAGAGCAGTAATTTAATAATTTAGAAACAAAATGTTCGTTCTGACGCATTTTGTGAGTTTTTGTTATGCTTTAATTGCAACGTTTACATTTGCGACGCGTCGCCCACAAAAATCGTTGCGCTATTTTCGTTTCGCAATGTGTCGTCCAACTCCCCAAACCGCAAATGTACCAAAAATAGCGAACGAAATATATAATAACTATTATTTCATTGTTTTTCTCTGTGTCTTTGCCATGTTTTCGCCATGTCTTTGTTGAAGTGTTAAGCTTATTATTTTTATACCCACATTTCATCAATCAAATGAGTTTCAACAGTTTTGTCACTGCCACTCCTCGAATGTTCACACTTTTGTTGGTATGTTGTCCCCTCTATTTCTGCCTATGAATTTCTGTACTCAGATACACCCAGAGGTAATGCCAGCAGCAATAGTTTTTTGTTTATGTAGTTTTTTTATACCCTTCAAGTGAGTTTTTTATGGCTTAATCTGCAAAGTATTTGTATTAGTTTCAAGAGCGCTGAAGTTGACCTACACCGATCAGAAGAAGTATTCGTCATTGTTTCAAAATCAGTAGTAGGATGTGTGATCTCTCACGCTTGCAAAATGAGATCTCCATCTAGTCAGTTGGTCCTTTCCGGTAGTCAGGTATTTCTCATCTGTGTCCCTGATTGGGCATTCGTCTTTTTACCTACTTTCTGTGAGAATCTTTTGATTTCGCCGTTGTTAGAGCTATATTCTTGTTTATCCAAGGGCTGTGTCCTCTGGGTATTTTACCGATTTTGCAGTCGCCCACATAATAATAAATAAATAAATTCCCTTGATTTCACTCCAATTTTCTGGTACTGTTGCGACCTCATTCATGACGATTGATCCTGTCCACTGATTTAGCGCTTCCTTGAAGCCGTACTGTTTGCTTTAGTCAGTTGGTGAAGTATTTTGCCTGTGGTCAGACAAATGACCGCTACCTTTTATTCATGGTCGTAAGAGTTTCCTTATTTCTTATTTGATTCTTGTATTCATTTTTGCATTTAGGTCTCAAATTACAAAGCTGATGTCTCCAGGGGTGATTTTTCTGTAAGCCCAATCTACTTAGTCGGCTGTAGAAATCGTCCTTGCTGAAGTCTCTCATTTTGTTTTTGTATCTGGCGTATTTTATTCGCTGCATCACACTGTTATGAGCAGAAAAAAACATAAACAATACTCCACCGGCCATAGCGTGGATCATCTTTGACTTTCCATTGGGCGTTATCAGCTTGTTTCTGCTTGCCCGTCCAAGAATTGTTGTATCTGCTGAATTCGGCTTCAAGCTGAAAGTATCTGGCGTTGCTGTGGTTGTTGTCGAGTAAAGTTGGGTCATTAGGAAGTGTTCCCATGCTAGGACTTTTTCGATAATTGAAGGTCTTCATCGGGTTGTTTTGATGTTTCGTCAGACTCGATTTTTTTCTGTGAGCTGGTTCGCTGGGCCCTATCCCCTATCCATCTAAGAGTTCAGGCCAAATTCAGCGATTTCTCCACCTACTTACTGCAGTAGTTAAATAGTCCTTTGGGTTTTTAATTTGACAATTAGCATCACCGGAGTTCGTGTACACAGAAGACACATGTCTCTTTCTCCACCAGAATGTTCCTTAGCGAAAAAACTTATTCTTCCTGTTTATAAATCCCCAATAAACTCTTTGTATCGGACATCGCACCATGAAATGAGTTACATCTTTACTTTTATCTATGTTTTGTGTATCGGCTTTCCGTCGTTTAATTTGTCGTATAATTTAGTCTAAGTACTTCATCATCACTGAGATCTTCAGTGTCAGTTTTAATTGCGATGTCTTTCTAATTCTGCTGTAATTTGTATATAATAAACAAATATCACATTTATAGAACTGCCTGTTTGTTAGTAGTTTTTTGACGGCGGAAAACTTTGCGATGCCTCGATAACACACATCATCGAATCTAATATTCATATATTCGGGTGTGTCTCAGAAATCTCAAAAGATTTTCCTCTAAACGCTTGCATTTCGTATTGAAACTTTTAGGGAAGTGACACAAATATGCTCGGTTGATAGATCACAAACCTAAAGTTAAGCGATTTGAGACCGACTGCTTAAAGTCAAGTAGATTAAGTTCTTACGATTTCCTTCCTTGGGATCGTGTAATTGCTTCTTTTCTTTGAACTTCTGAAATAAAGTCATTCAAGTATAGTTTGAAAATCTATAGAGATTACCAGGACACACTTGAATATATAGTATGATTTATTCCAAATAACTGAGAAACCAGACTGTAGTAGTATTAGTAGTAGTAAATAATGATAATATAAAAGATCGATGTATACAAAATAATAAAGTTAGAAGTACAAACTATTTAAACAAAGAGTGTTTTACATACAACGTTGATCGACTTGGTTAGAAACCATCAGTCGATCGCCGCACGCTCAGCCTTTGCCTTGCCTAATAGCATTATTCCATGTTCCCGTAGTATTGGGCATTTTCCGATGAAGTGAATAACGTTTTGTTTTTCCTGCCAATTGCATAGAGTGCAGTTTGTATCAGTTCGAATTATATTCGGCATGCAGGTTTAGATTTATTCGTATCGTAGTTAAGTACTTTATTAATTTCCCTTTTTGCGCTTCTATGTGATTCTTGGATAAAGCGTGCCTTCAAAGATAAGTTGAATAGAATAATATTTTATAACACAATTTGGTATCTTATCAGGCTTTGCAGAGAAAGATATGTCAGCCGAAAATAGCTTTAGCTATAAAATAAGCTGATAAATAGAGCGAAGTAGGAAATGCTTAGAGTTTACGAATGAGTAAAATTGTTTTGGATCGTTATAAAAACTGATCATGAATTGCATGTGGTAGTCTGCATAGCTTTTGTTATCGATGGTGTGAAATTCTAAGCGAGCAGATAAATTATGTGAAAATTCTATCGAGAAACCAGTTTTCTGAAATTTTTATGAAAACTGCATAATCACATTGATCTACAATAACTTTAGAAATGATCAAAGGATTATAGAAGAAAATGTCAAAGAAGTCTCATATACATCAGGGACAACAGAGATCAATAGAGATGGCTCTGGCTACTATTGGAAGCATCACCAGTGTTAGGAAGTTCCTAGGTAATATACCTAGGTACAAGTTTTGTGTACCTTTTACCTTACCCAGATCTAAATTATCATTTACCCAGTCAAATAGTAAGGGATTAAATACATAAATTTTAATAAGATTATTTAACTATTAATTGATTTTGAATAGACTAAGTAGCTTATTCAATTTAATTATTTTTCCAAGCTAGTTTGTCAGCGTGACCATTAAATAAGTTAAAAAAGTTATTGTTAAAAGTTAATCCTATAACAGTTTTGATCTTTAATACGGCTTAAGTCGGGTGAAACGGACATAGGTACATAAATTCTCTTGTGAAAATGTTATAAATGTGCCTTTGCTCTTATCATATTATATTCCATACTAATTTTAAATACAACAAACAAAAATCTAGTTGTCTGTACAGCTATTTGAAGGAATTCCCTTTAAGAATTTGGACAATTAATACTGAGAATACCAATATTCAGAAATAAAAAAGAAGGAAAAAAATACTGAGAAACTTGTAATTAGGATATGAAAATTAGGAATTTAAAATTGGGAAATGTAAAATTAGAAAATATTTTGTATTTCGGATTTGGCTATTTTCCCCAATGCGGTTCAACATTTTAGTTTGCTCGTATGTTTCAAGTCAATCTAAAAAAGGAACCAGCAAAAACATTTCATTTTGTCGTACCATTTATTAAGTATGTATTGTAATTAAATTATCTACATATAAATATTGTGAACCACCTTATCTAAAAAATCAACAAAATCTTGTTTGGTTTCTTCGTCATAAAACTTGAGTAGAGACATAAGATGGTTATTAAACTTTTCGTACATTTCTCCAGAGTGTATTTGTATTAATTTAAGATCTTAGTCCTTCCTAATATTATCTACAAATTTAGCTATTACAGGCTGATTGCACTGATTTTATTGTGCCAGCCTTTGACCTTATTGTTAGTGCGATCAATAGCTTAAACTAAATTTGTGTAATTTCAAATAGCGTGAATTTTATGGTGACCAGCTTACTCTGAAAAGTCGAGTAATGCGTGTTCCAAAGTGTGATTTCGAATAATGGTTTCTTTGTGTTTTTCTCTTTTTCTCTCAGTCGACCGGACAAAGGATACCGTTCACAAATGTAATAGGAAGTTTCATTTCGCTTCTTATCGAATGTGTAACAAATGCCATTTACAAATATTTTATTATGCGCTTCCTTATTGCTTAAATATTTCTCCATTTTGGGAAAACAAAAATTATGACCATTACAATTAAAAAAGATTAGCACAATGAAATAAAAATTTATTGAGCTATGTGAATGTAAAATTCTACCGGAGTCAGAAAAATCCAAGCTAGGTTTTTCTAATATTAATGAAGTAGATATTTCCTAATTTTTGTACTATGAATGTTTTTCTTGTTTTGATTTCCTAATTCTTGTTTCCTTATTTTTCCCTCCTTAAATTTAATTCTTTTTTTTTTGTCCAGAACAATTCTTCTTAATCCCGAGAATGATTTGATTTTTTATTGAGCACCTAGCTACAGTATGTGCTGAAGCTTTGAAGAACTCTTAAGTACATGTATGCCTTCATCAAAATTCGTAGTGAAGTAATATTGTTTAGTTTTTTCGTATTCAGTTCTAATAAAAGTACCTATTTTTGAACTTTTACCTTTGCCCAGACACTGGAAATTTCGGATAACTTTTACCTAAAGGCCCATACTCATATCAGATAAAAATTTAGTTCGGCACTTTATTTCGTTTAAATAGAACTGCCGTTCAAAATTGTTTCTATTTATAAGAAGTATCGTGCCGAACTAAATTTTTATCTCATCTGAGCTTAGGGCTTTAACTTTTGACATTTATCTTGTGCCTAGGTAATAAAAATGAATATTTTTCCAATCACTGAACATCATTAACAGAGATCAGATCATAAAGCCTGACAAAATAGTTTTGAGTGGAGTTAAGATGTTAGTTATAAACCGAATCGGTTTGTACACGAAATTCCGAATTTTTTTTTAAACTGTGAACTGAACCTTAAACCAAACCAAAATTGAAAAAATTGCTGAATATGAACGGATTCCCAAACTACAAAGAATTGAAGACATTCTGAAATCTAGAAAATTTCTTTTAATCTGTTTAATATTGTGCAGGGCCGTACTGTTCCGAATTCCGCTTCAGTTTTCGTGTAAACGTAAGATTTGGTCATTATACTTTTACAAATTTATAAGGAAGGTGGCAAGGAAATAGGTGGTTTCTGGATTCAGTCTTCCTTTTTCTACGAATTGAAATTACTTGACTTTGAGCTGTCGGTTTCAACTGATCTAAAGCCTTATTAAATTAGTGTTCAAAGTACAAACGTTTATACAAACATCGAAGCCGGATTCAGAACAGGACCGGTAGACTCGAAATCGTCACGAAAGTACTTATAATGAATTTGTATCATAAATTCTAAAAAGATGTTTAGTACAAGCATTGCTTTGTTTTTTAGATCCTTAATTTCAATGGCAGAATATGACGATAGTTACTTTCGCGATTTGACGCTTCTTACAGTGGTTCAAACAGGGATTAAGACCGAAATGATTTCGGTATCGGTTGCGGTGTTTAACTCACCCAATAGCTAGATTTCGGAAACGGATATATCATGGGAAACGGAAATAAGTTGCTGGTTTTCTATACGATTAAAAAAAGCATTGGGCCAATATAAATGCCTTGACCGAAACCGAAATTCATTTCGGTCTTAATCCCATCGAATGAAGTCTCAGTTGATAGGGCCTTTAAGCTTGTTTAAACTGAACAAAAGTACTGAAATTCGGAATATTATTTAGAATATTAATCACACAAATTGAATTTCTATTAAATTTGGGTTAAACTTGGGCCGAACCAAGTTTCCGACCAAAATCCCCCGAACCGGAGCTCCGAAAAAAATGTATTGGGTTTGCAGACCTGGTTAAAATAACGATAAATGCATGTTGACTAGTAAAATGCTGAAATCGTCACAAGGCTGCCTTGAAAGATCAGCCCATAAACTAAAAACAGTTTTAATTTCGTGCTGTTGTTAACTTTATTCTACGGCTTTGACGTATGTCAATTGCAGAGCCAAGTGTTTCTAAAATGATAAATTGGAAGTCTTAGACCCGCCCAAGTAATATATTATTATATTAGCTGTGTCCAGCACCCTCCCATTTAGTTTCGATTCATAAGCTCGATATTTATCTGCATCAGAGGTGGATGACAGTATTGCATCACTTAGTGGCGATGCTGGGAAAAACCAAACCGAAAAAAGCGACCGGAATAGATGGAATTGTTTACGTACATTTTTTAAGAGAATTAGCTGAGTGCTTTACAAATATCTATAATGAAGGTACAGGCCATAAGGAATTACAAACTAGCATCCTATTCCCAATTAGAACTATCGAGGTATATCCTTTATGAACGTGTGGGCAAAGATAATAATGCGAGCTCTGAATCAGCGGCTAGCAGATTGGGTGGATGCAATGGATAAGATGAACGAGTTCCAGGTTGATTTTAGAGCGAAATACTCAACAGTAGGTAACAAGTACAATCTGACAGCAGCTGTGCAACTTAAGTTTGAGGAAAAGAGGAAGACATATGCGTTCTTCGTAGACTTCAAAGCTGCTTTTGACAGTGTCCCAAGAAATTGATTGACAAGCGGTATTTACGTATACAAAAACGATTGTGTGGAATGGAGAAGCAATGTCTAAATAGTTCACCACCAAGGCAGTAGTAAGACAGGGATGTCTGCTTTCACCTCTACTTTTCGCCTTATATTTGAACGATCTACACGAGGCACTAAGAGGTGGCATGCAACTCGAGAATATCAACCTTAGGGTCTAGGCTGTTGGCATAGTTTTGCTGGCAGATGATCCATGAAATCTACAACCTGGAAGCGTATTGTAACAAATGGAACATGATTGTCCAGCTCAGCAAGTCCGCCATCATGGTTTTCAGAAGGAGGGGGCCCTTAGCATGATGTGAAATACGGGGGTGAAGCTATAAAGATGGTGAACGAACTATCCTTTAAAAAACACACAGCCAAAGCTCGCCTTAACTCCACGTGGGAAAACTTCTTCCGAAACTAAGATGTTGAACTAGGAGCTAAATGGAAGCTGTACCACGACGTCCGCAGATCGGTTCAAAGCTATGGGGCGCAAATATTGGGATCGGCCAACTTCGAAGAAGTTGACAGGATGCAAAATTTCTTCATCAAACAAATATTCAGGCTCGCGGACTGCACCCCGAACTATTGCATTCAACTGGAAATCGGAATAACTCCTGCTCACTTCCTATTCAAAGAACGCTGTTTGACTACGAATCTAACAGGCTACCAAACCAATGCTCGAAAATACTGCTAAGGAAAAGGATAGAATGGGCGAAAAGTCTAAACTATTTAAGTATCAATATTAACTTGAACTGGAACTTACCGTTGACTAGGATGGAGTGGCAGAAAAAAACTCAAGTGCTCAAGAAGCTTCTAGAAACTCACGAACACCAAACTATGAGTAGCGCGCATAGATTCTATAGATATTTAGACCATGGCCTGGGACCGAGCTACTCTAATCAATGAAAAGCCTGATTATTTGGTATAACCTATTTTATTGCAGAAAAGAAGAATCGACCCCTTGTGTACCTCTCTTTTGAATACAATATTAGACAACTGTTCTCAATTCAGAGGATCTGTTCCTCCACTCAAATCTCAACAATTTCATTGTCACCTCGGTTCATGTCTCCGCTAAGCCTTGGTTGAACGCCCCGCTAGCTAGTGCACCTGGCTCCCCCTCTCATACATACATACGTTTGTTGTGTTGTGTATACAACCTCAATTAAATACTCCGCCGCCGCCGTCGTCTCTGCAGCGCCGACCTTCCGTTGACAAGAATACATGATAAAAAAAAATCTGTGTGGTGTTTGGGTTTTCGGTAGCCGGAGCCAAGTTCAACTGAAGCTGGGATTGGGTGACTGGCAATCGAGCTCTGTCATGTTCACTGACTGTCACCTTGATAACTATTTTTTGTGTGTCTGCCCCATCTTTGTGATCTTTGTGAGCTTCCATTTTCGAGTCTTTTGTGTGTGTGCTAAGACGTTAAACGCCTGAATGACACGTTCAATTGAACATGAGAAAGAAGCAGCAGCAGCGGCAGCATGATGAAATGCCAACTGACCAACTAATCAAATGACCTCAATCGCCAATTAAATTGAAAACATGTTTTCGAAAAATATTACAAAAGTTGAAGGCGGTGGCAATTGTTTTGAAAATTTTGCCATCTTGCCCATTAACACATGAGGCTGCTAAACATCAGTCCTGTTGTACTCCCATGGTCATGACCGCCGCGGCAGGCTGTCTATTGGTCAAGGCAATGCCTTAGAGGAAGTGGAAATGGAAACAAAAAAAAAAAAACAAAGTCATGTAAGAGTTTTTCCCCCACTTTTGTTGTTTTTGTAAGTAACTTGGAGCCGAAATGGCAAACGCAGCCGCGACGTCGACGGCGAATGCAGCTTTTAGCCGAGTTCGAAACAGGTTGACCAGTATCCAAAACTCTTGCATGCCTTGGCAACTGGTTACAAGACAACAACAAAAACTATGTGCAAATAAATCAAAAAATAAAAAAAAAAACAAAAAAGAGATTACATTGATGCGGATTGAGGGGACTGGGAATGGAGTGGCACTGGACTGACAACTGGTGGCGGTGATGGATGCTGTTGCTAGAGCGGTACACCTATTGGGGGTAATTGATTTTTAGGCTCAGAGAATCAAGTTTTAAAATAACGAGACCACCTTTTATATTTCATTATATTCTATTAAGTGTGGCCTGGTTCGATTGGTCACATCACATCACAAGCACAATCTTAGCCGTCAATAACGCAGAAGGTGGTTGATTTACAGGCTTACCCCCCCTGAGGGAGTTGATCGAAAGAAACTCCTCGACTCTCCTTTTATGCTTCAATAGCTACATTTCAATTATATGGAATAAAGCAACTGGAGTATTTACTTTCATAAAAAAATGGCCAACAAAATTAGTTTCCAGATCTTGTATCTGGTCTCCTATGTAGCAGAAATATAAGGAGTCTGTTCAAAAACAGTTTCTGCAGCGAAAATCCAAGATATCCGGAAGAAAATTAGTCCCTAACGATGTCAGAAGTTGGTCAATCTTGGATTTTCTCAAACTAAGTTCGAGAGGATTTTTAAATCCCGGAATTCTCGTCTTGATCCCAACTTAAGCCCTGAAGAGCTTGACTTTTGCTCCATGTAGGCTTATCAACAACTCCACACGGCATGGATTTTTTCTTGTTATTCAAGCAAGACTTGATTCCTCAGTCGGATCCAATCAAGAAGTTCCGATATCGACTTGAGCTCAATATTCGTATTTGATTTGATCTCGAAATTGGCTTGGTTCAAGAATACCCAAGATTAAATTGAGCTCGATAGTCAACTATATTCAATCCGAAAAAGGATTGCTGTGAAAATGCCAGAGATTGACTTGACTTGAAAAAATAAACATTCCACCAGAACACCATGCTACTTTTTATACCCTTGTAGAGGGTATATTAAAATTGTCTAGATGTTTGTAACGCATAGAAGGAAGCATCTCCGACCACATAAAGTATATATATTCTTGATCAGCATGACAAGCTGAGTTGATATAGCCATGTCCGTCTGTCCGTCCGTCCGTCTGTTTCTATGCTATCTTCTCCGTCAGTTTAAAAGCTATCTTAACCAAACTTTGCACGAAGCCTTTTGGTACAAATACGCTGCACATTTGTCGGAACCGTCCGGATCGGATGACTATAGCATATAGCTGCCATAGGAACGATCGGTCAAAAAACTAGTTTTAGTGAGAAAAACTTTTTTGTTTTCAATTCAAACGCCCCCAAATCGTATTTATCAGTTTGCTATGATTTTTCATAGCTCCACCAAGTTTGATGAAAATCGGACAACTAAATAGTATAGCTGCCATACAAAAGTTAGTTTAGAGAAAAAGTCTTAGTAGGAGAAACTTTTTTGTTTTCATTGCTATCGCTCTCAAACTTGTTTCTGATCAATACTATATGATACTATATGATACTATTTAACGATCTTATTGATTTTAGGAAGCTCTAACCGGCTCGAGGTCATCAGTTGTTTTCACACAACTGTAAAAACAGGACATAAATAACACCACAATGGAGGCTAGTGGTTGTTTTTAAAGAACCTTCCGGTTCTGTCTTTAATAGACTTGGCACATTGACTGCATTTGATTCAAGTAGAATCAAGCACGACTCGTATTTGAAATTTCAATCCAAAAGGTCGAGATCAAATTAATTTTTTTGAGCATGATTTTAAAGCGTCCTTTATTTTGTGTAGTATTTGCTGTAAGAGGCCTAAACTGGTACGTCAACTCTCATATTCCTCCGTATGAGTAAAGATATCAACTTATCGATCTTCCATTTCTTTTTAATCGTCGAATTTGTCCTACTCAAATTACAGGCAAAATACCACATTGAATTCACAATTACTTTCTGCGGTACTTTGGAACGCTGAACTCGTAATTCACATTAAAAATTAGATATTTTGAAGATTATTATTTCTTATTTTCCAGAATTTAGAAAAAACGAGAGCGTTAGCTAAAGTGGGCCAAGTCCGCCTTCGATACACACGTTACACAGGGCATCAAGAATTTAATAGAATGCACTTGTCAACTAACAGAGCATTAACATTAGTGTTACCATAGTAACATTATGTTAGCAGACAGCGCTTGCTGACCCCTAATATATTGCAAAAGGTGATATTGTTATAACTCGGCTATTTATTAACTCATCTTTTTGAACATTTGAGGGCTTATAGATATTGTGAATACAAATTTGATTTAAAAAAATTGAAGCAAACTCTATCTGCGTTTAAAATTTGGGTTGCTCTAGCCCTTCTAGTTCTGAGACCTAGGTGTTCATACAGACGGACGGACGGACAAACAGACATGGCTATATAGACTCGGCTATTGATGCTGATCAAGATTATATAGTATATACTTTAAATGGTCGTAAATGGTTTCTTCTGTCTGTTACATACATTTTCATGATTTTACCCTTTTTTTACTCTACGAGTAACGGTTATAAAAAGACAAAATTATCAAATTTGACTGTTAGTTCCTCCTTTCAATTTGAGGCCAATCCAGCTACGTTGTTTATATACAGACTTTCTTCACCAATACAATATTTTCTTTGTAAAAATGCATTTTTGAGATAAAAAACAAGAAAGAAAGTCGGTCAAGCCCGACTATAACATACTCTGTACCCTTAACGTCGCAGCTCGCATTTGCTCACGAGTTATACTCGCTCATCTCTAAGTTTCACTCTCTCTCTCTCTCTCTCTCACTAAGATTGCCGTTCAATAGAATGCTGCGGTGGTGGGTGGGGTGGTGTTGGGTGTTTACTGGCCGTTTTTTGCTCATAACTTGAGTATCGTTCATCCGATCTTTATCATTTTCCTTCAGCAAATCGATAAATAATTTTGTTTACAAGGTATCTCTAGAAGGTACGAATGATCTATCTTCAAAACTGTAGGAGATATGACGTTTTTTCCAAATTGCGGGGGCAGGAGGGGGCGTGGCAAAAATTGAAAATAAACTTGATCTGCCTGCAAGTATAAGAAATATATGTCCCATACATGTCAAACCTCTATCTCTTACCATCTCTGAGATCTCTTCGTTCATACGGACGGACAGACAGACAGACAGACAGACAGACAGACAGACAGACAGACGGACAGACGGAAATGGCTATATCGACTCGGCTGTTGATGCTGATCAAGAATATATATACTTTATAGGGTCGGAAACGATTCCTTCTCCCTGTTACATACTTTTGCACAAACTTAATATATTCTATGTACCTTCGGTACAGAGTATAAAAACTTTAAAACAATTCTTGGAATTATTTGATACTTTTTCTAAAAATTACAAAAAATTTATATATAAAATTCGTTCCCATATAAAATTTTTGAAATCGATATTCGTGTTCATTCAATCTATACTTTTAACAAGAAAGGAAGTTGGTTAAGCCATATTATAATATACTCTGTATCCCCCAAAATTTGTATATATCTGATCAATTTAAAACATCAAACCTGAGGTTTTGGTTCGAACCTTGGTTCATAACATCTGAAATATTTGAAACATTTTTGCCTCTATTTTCTATGCATTTCTGCAAATCGATTAAAATTTAAACCTTCTTGGCCTTATTTTTGTTAAAGAGACTACATTTAACTTACTTTTTCATATATCTATCAACAGCTATTGACTAAGGGTAACGTTATCAATCATACGTTCCCTTAAAAAAGTCCCAGGTCCTTGCTATGTGTACTCTTACATACATGAATATGAAAAGTTTAAATTGTCATGTCAAAGCTAGACAATTACTTTATTCCCCCTTCTCATAGTCGGAATATTACCAGTTTGGATATGACTTACAAAACTGATCTCCATTAGATAATTCACCAACAGATCCAGTACTAAATAATGATTTTTTCCATACGTAAGATAAAGAAACTTATAAACAGTCGACGAACGTTTTTTCAAACAGAAGAATTCTAAAAACCGAACCGTTGAACCGGCTCAGTTCCGGATCGGTTTGCAGCCTTGAAAATTAATAAAGACTAATGTCATTAAACTGTTTTGTGAAAATACTGAACAATTTGTATTTTCCTGTTTCTTTTCATACAAATACATGTATAAGTCGAATTAGCCTCCACTTTCAGCTAACGGATTTGTCCCAGAGCTACTTTCCTCATTTAGTTTCACTTGAACTGAAGTGGAAAACACAAGTACTTTTCTGTTCAAAGGTAATCATGACATTATAATGATTTTAAAAAAGACGGGTCTCGCGTTTTTCTATTTCACAATACAAAAGTTTTGCTAAACCAGACTCTTTTTTGGAAAGCTTACGATTTAACCGAATTGCGACAGAACCGTAACTGTATTGGTACAATGTTTCGGTTCTTTTCGGTCTTTTCAGTTCCAATAATATCGGTTATTTTCGGTACACAGTTCTGGTTCCGGTTTGATTCCCTGGTTAGAAGCCATACAAAGTAGAAAACGGAGCCATAAAAAGTGTGAAATGCTGCCCATCGCCGTTGCGGCCGGTGCAACCCATCATTTTTTGTTGGTTTTTCTTATAACTCGAGTATCGTTTATCCGATCTTCATCGGCATATCGATAAATAATACTTATTACTAAATATGCGTACGAACCATTTATCTACAAAACTGGGAGATATTACGTTAATTAAAAGTTAACATGATCTGCCTGCAAGTATAAGAAGTACATGTCCCATACATGTCAAACCTCTATCTCTCACCATCTCTGAGATCTCTTCGTTCATACAGACAGACATGATTATATCGACTCTGCTGTTAATGCTTATTAAGAATATATATACTTTATGGGGTCGGAAATGATTCCTCGTTTAACCGAATTGCTTAATATACTCTGTGCACCTTTGGTACAGAGTATAAAATTTGTATTAGAAATGGATCATTATATTTTAATTTTTGTACTAAGACCCACTTTGTCAAAGTCCTGTTATACTTAGCTGAACTCTGTTCAAATCTTTAGCTTGAGGTACCTGGATTTTAAGTACTCTGGCTTTCTCAATGTCAGTTTCACCCCATATTGATTAGTTTCAGTGGCAGCAATGGTGTAACCAGAGACTGTCAAACCCATCGAAAGTTCGAAAAACCAAGCGAATATGATTTGGCAATTTTGGTTTTTCACTGAACATTCCAAAATGTTTGGTTATTTATTATCAGCTACTTGCCTATCCATGATTTTACTGATAGTTCCATTGGGACTAAACTGAAACTTGAAAATTAAACTGAACATAAGGCTCCGGTTAAGTTTGTTGTTCGGTTACTCGTTAGACGCATTATGGGGCACTCAAATTCAAATAAACTCAGGATAGTTTGACTTACCAGATATTGAGAAACCGGGCTTAAGTCTGTACTTTAAGTTGGAATAATAGTGGGAACAGTAATGGGAACAGACCTAATTTTGTCAGATTTTGTGCCGAATTTTGTAAATGAATTAAAGCTTAAAAAATTAACTTGTAATACACATATGCCACGAAATTTCTTCATATCACCATCTAACCTAACCCCAATTTGGGTGTGACAGAAATTTCTTTCAGTTGTTTTTAATTGTTGTTAAACAGTTGTTGAACATTTTATGAGCTATTTTCCCTGCATTTTATATCTTTGTTTATATAAATTTAAGCAGCGCTCTCACCCAGTCGTCTAGTCTGGTTGCATTTTTGTAGCCCACTTCACAGCTGGACAGCCTCAGTTGGACTGGGTGCAGCAACAGCAGCAGCAGTTACATAATGCTCTTGCACACGCACACGCACACACACCTCAAGCCTGTTGCAGTTCAGCCATTTGAATGCCCTTCTCTTCATTGTTTTTTTTTTTTGTTTTATATTTACAGTGGACGATGCTTCCGGTCATTACACATCCGGTTTTTTCTATGGCAACAACTATTGGATGGGTTCGTTGGCCCTTTGCGATGCCATTGACGATGGCAGCGTTGATGCCGCGAGCAAGGATAACAACAGCAGCAGCTCGTCCATATCAAAGAATAGTGGATTGCCTTTCGCCAAGGCGCACACCCAGACCTATAGCAGTGTGTATAATGCGCCGCCACCATTTGAGCCCGGATTCTTTGTGATCAAAATGCAGTTAAACGAGACGCTGCCAACGCAAATGGTAAGTGAAGAAGTGGAATAGTAGTCTTATTTGGGAAACTAAACTCTGTCTATGATGTTCGTGCTCAGAAAATTTATGAAACACTGACTCAAAAATAATAAAAGTAACAACAAGTTGTGGTCACTCGACTATTCTACGGTGTAACATCCTTTTTCTTCAGTCGACGATAACGTGGGATGAAAACCGCTCAAGAATTACGACTGGTTTGGTTCAGTTGTTCACAGAGTTTTTATGCCACCGATTTAGCTCACAACATGTTTTGTTGAGCAAATTGAACATTGGTGTCCCATGAGAAAAGTGTGAAAAAATTTCCCTAATAAGTATGTCTCAAAGCTCGAAAACTGTAACAATTCAGCATCAGTCATTCACTCAATATTTCTGATCACTGATCACTGTTTTCCAGGCAGATATTCTTGCGATCTAGGAAACGAACCTTGGGTATAAATTTAAGCTCATCATGAGCCGCAAAGCGCTCTAAAGATATCTGCAGACTCAGCAGTACTCACTAACCCCTTAACGGGGCACTAGCTGAGCGGGGTCAGATGATGAGTATGTTGCCCTAAGTCCTTATATATCTTGGTCATCTTTGGATAACTCAAGTGAGCTCTTTCCATCTGCTCACCATGATTTTGTTGATTCAATGGCGCAGCTTTCTCTTAGTCAAATTTACCATGAATCGATCTGTAAACAAAGGTTCTTTGATCTCGTGTTCATTATTGACTCTCCCAGATATGTGGTACCTTAAGGGCCACCGCTATCGGTCCCTGAGGATGTTTTACCTTCTATTTTACAAATTAAAACAAAATTTGAGACGTCGAGTATCCTCATTCCCAATAAGTAAAGTATTAAAACGATTTGCTTTAGTTCTTGACACTTCTCATAGCATTGAAAAAGCTGTCAACTCTTTTACTATTACCTAGAACATCGTTTTTACTGAATTCATCCACTCCCTTGAGGGTTTCTCCCTTTTACAAGGGAACAATCCAATTTAAAGAACAGCAATAGTTGACTATACTAGAAAATTTAAGAATTTCTAAGTAGATTATAAATACTCGGTAGCTCGTTCCAAATATAATATATAACTCTCAATTTTGAGTGGAAAGGGAGAGCTTAAGATAAAGTCGAAATACCCGTTACTCAGGGAACAAAACATTTAATAGCCTTCCCTTCTGTTAATAAACAGAGCATTGACATTAATGTTAACATATTAACATTATGTTAGCAGACAGCAAATATGTTATGTTGCTGATGCCAAATATATGACAAAAGATGTGTATCTTATAAAAAAATCCGAAAAGTATGCAAGGTTTTTGATGTGAAACATCTTTAATTTCGGTACGGAAGATTTTAGTAGGAGTAAAATTTGATTTCAGCGTCACGTGACGCTGACGTCATGCATATTTTTTGTTATTGTTTTGTGGAGAATCCTGGAACACTCACACACACACACACCCACCTTACGGAAGCGAGGACAACTACAGATGCCATTTCCATGGTTATTGGAATTGCATCTGAGGCCATCAAAGGCACACGCTGGAAGTGAGGAAGACAGAAATACTGTCTTTTGGCCACGCTGGACGTGAAGAATGCCTTGAACACAGCCTCCTTGGGCAAGATTTTAAGCGCGCTGAGCGATTTTGGTGTTCCGTCCTACCTTCTCGCAACAATCAGTAGCTACTTTGAAGGCAGACAGCTCAAATATGAGTCCGATAGTGGCACCGAAACTCATGCTATCGCAGGGGGGGTTACCCCAGGGCTCTGTTTTGGGTCCGCTTTTGTGGAACATCATGTACGATGGAGTCTTGAGACTGGCACTTCCCACAGATACACACATCGTTGGTTTTGCAGATGATGTGGCGCAAGTGGTAATGGCAAAGGAGATTGCTATAGCGGAGAGCAGGTGCAACGAAGCAAGTGCTAACATTACCCAGTGGCTAGACTCTGTTGGCCTTGACCTGGCCGCTCACTGACCTCGTGAGCTGGAGAAAGATCGTGGAGACTGCGCAAATTCAGGTGGGCACAAAATCCATAACATCTAAGAGAGCCATCCGATACCTCGGAGTCATGATTGATACAAGCTGTAAGTGAAAAAGCGCAACACACTGGAAACGAATGAAGCAGAATCATGCAGAACACCAGGGGAACGAAACAGGTACGAAGGCTGCTCCTTGCCAGTGTTCTTAGGTCCACCATCCTTTATGCGGCCAAGATCTGAGATGCAGCGATGGCTGTGCCGATCTACAGTAGGAGCGTCCGAGCTACGTACAGTCTAAGCGCGCTGCGTGTGTGCAGCGACTTTCGAACCATGTCCGACGAAGCTGCACTTGTGATCGCCGGCATGGTTCCCCTTGAGCTCCTCGCTCTGGAGGCCAGAGCTACAGCCGAAGCGGCAGAAGATGCTTGGATTGAAAGCATTCGGCAATGGCAATTGAAGGGTCGATGGAGCCATCGCCTCATTCCACAAATAAAAGACTGGGTAAAAAGAAGGCCTGGGGAAGTCAACCACTGGCTAACCCAAATACTGAGCGGGCACGGGTGCTTCAGGAGTTACCTGCATCGTTTCGGTCATGACTCCTTCCCAGAAAGCACCTGGTGTGAAGGAGGACAAATAGAAGATGCCGAGCACATCCTCTTCCACTGCGGACGATTTGCAGTTGAACGGCAGAGGCTGGCATCAACCATAGGGGCACCGATAGGACCCGATAACCTGGTTGCTGCCATGATTGAGAGAAGAGACGTGTGGGATGCAGTAAGCACATTTGCTGCGTTCTTGATGATTGAGAGCTCTGCAGACTGGAGAGAGAGAGCCAACGCGGCTTAGACGGGTCTTTCCCTGTGAAGCATTGCTTTACGGCCGTCCTACAGGGGATGAAACCGGTTCTGTAGCTGCCTTAGTATTAATATTATTTGTTAAAATCTGGAGGGTTGTCAGAGGGTGGGCGGGTGGCTAGAGGATGAAAGATGGGGAAGAGGGGGAACAGTGACTTAACATTGACTAAACAGTTACTAAACAGTGACTAAACAGTGACTTAACAGTGACTTTACAGTGATTTAACAGTGACTCAGCAGTGAGTTAAGTGACTAAGCCGTGGGTTAACAGTAGGAGACCGAGGCGAGGGGAATAGTGGGGTAAGAGAGGGTTTCAAATTATTCCTATTTTTTGCTATTTCAAGATTGAATTTATTATTTTTACCTGTTTTTCCTTTGCGACTGTTGTCAACTAATCTTGTTGTTGGTATTTCTACTCCCTGTTAGTTTTCTTCTTTTGAAAGATTGCCATTGCTGATTTATAAGCAATTGAGAGAGCTTGTGAAATTAAACCCTTAAATTTAGCATCATGTTTCACATCAAAGCCTCGTGAGTGTTAACGAAACTCACACCTTTTTTTATAACTTCGATCTTTATGAAAATTTCACTAATTATGGATATTGCGAATATATAGGTACATGTAAATTTCAAATTTCAGATCGAAATCTTGAAAATTGTGGGAGTTATTCATATTTTAATGTAAGGGCGGTTTTGAAACAAACTTAAAATGCGTGCAGTCAAAATGAATCTACTTTTAAAATTTAGTTGCTCTAGTTCTTATAATCTCTGAAATAAAACTACACAGAAGGACGGGCAGATGGACGTGACTATATTGACTCAGCTGTTGATGCTGATCAAAGAGTAGGAGATGCTTCTTTCTGGCTGTCACATACACTGGCACGAGTAACCAGTATAAAGAGTAATCTGGTTAACTGCATATAAAGCTTTCAGCAAGATCCTAAAATTTGTAAAGCTTGGTTAGTTCTAAACGCAGGTATTGTCTTGGACACTACAGCTTCTTATAACGATACGGATACTGCCGCTTTATTTATTCAGGAGGAGGAGGCATACTCATCACCCATTCTCATTGCCCATTATAGCTGAGATTTTTCCTGTCGTGGAGTCCGATTGTCTGTTGTCTAGGTTAAGATCCGTTGAAACATCCTTCAGTCCTCTCAAGCTGTGCTTGTCCTTTGTAAAGTCCTTTTACCTCATTCTTAAACTTGGAGAGATTTCTGACTATTCCATACTTGCAAAAAACGAGCTAAGTCAGTCATATCAATCCACAGAGGCATCTCCAAGCTATCGACAATTTCAAAACTACTCGACTCTTTCATCACATGCTTGGCTTGGATTAGACTACAAGCATGATACAATAATAACAAGGTAGCGCACTGCGCAGCTTCGATATTCTCAGTCGTCCATGGTTCGATGACTCAAAATTGTAATATGGTGTTTCGAACCGACATGGTCGCCTTAACTTCTATCGAAAGCTGTCGAAAAAAGTAATTAATAACTGAGTGGCCTTGGATTTTGTGTCTATTTTAGCCCTGTGGTTCGATTAATTCTAGCGCATGCGAAAAGGCACTTCTGGTTGCGCTACCTTATTGTATCATGGACTACAAGGTTTTTTTGCGTAATCGGTACCAGAGGGTAAGCTTGAATTCGTTCTTCAGTGTATCCTAAAATGTTCCCCAAGGCAGTCATCTGGGACACTTGCGTATTACTTTATCTATAAATCATAGAGCTTTTTAGCGGGCTCTGGATATATAAGCTATGAATATCATCATAACATTTCTAAAACCAGACACGCACAACACCACAAAGGATGCTGGTTGCTAGTAAAGCTATTTCACAAACTACCACAGTTTGATCATCAGCGATCTTTTGCCCAACTTCAATGAGTTTGCAGACGCTACCTCATTCACAAACTACCACAGTTTGATCATCAGCGATCTTTAGCCCAACTTCAATGAGTTTGCAGACGCTACCTCATGCCAGAACTGCTAAGATCGCTTGGGAATCCCAAGTCAGACTTGTAGCAAAAATAAGTCATAGAAGCTTTGTATGTGTGTGCGTGACCCGTATCGGCCCTTCTGTTGTTAGTGAGGGAAATTCTCTCCCCGCAGTTAACACAGGCGCCAATTGTTTGAATTGCCCAAATGCAATCAAACAGGGATTTTTGTTGTTTTTTAAATGAAATTATATTTGGTTTAGTTTCTAACAACTGCGTCGTGCCCACACATTTTATCAAAATGTGATTGTTTTAGCGACCTTAAAATTTCAAACATAGAACTTTTTAGTGGGCTGTAGGTCTATAAGTTATGAATTTCATCATAACATTTCAACAAACAATTTATAAATAATATTCCGAATGCGTCATCTTGAATTCGTCGTCAATTTATGAAATTCTGAGTGTTGCTGATCATTTTGTAAATTTGCAAAATCTGAATCTTAAATGAAATGCTGATGGCCTTGATAATGTTAGCCCTTGATTTGTAAAAATGTTACTTCCAATACTAATTGATCCCGTCACCCACATCATAAATACTGCCATCACAACGTCTACCATTCCGTGTCTATGGAAGAGGGCTAAAATTCTATCTATTTCCAAGTCAAATAACGATTTCAGGCCCATATATATTCTGCCCTTTCGTGCTAAAGTTTAAGAAAAATATTCCTTAATAATAATAATAAGCTGATGAGTTCTAAACAATCTGGATTTAGGAAAAACAGAAGTTGTATAATGGCAATGAAAAGCATAGTAGAAGATATTCGACAGCAGTTGGATTCTGGCTCTGTTACTTTATTAACTCTACTTGACCACAGTAACTACTAACCACGACATTCTTTTGCACAAAAATTAAAATCTCTATAATTTCACAAGTACTGCTGTTAGTTTCATGAGGTCATACCTCACTGATAGGCTCCAAGCGGTTGTTTCTGTTTCAAGTATCTCCAATTTTTCTTTATTGTCTCGTGGTGTCCCGCAAGGATCTGTTTTAGGGATCCTATTGTTTTCTGTCTATGCTAATGACTTACCGAATGTTCTGTCTAATTGTGAAGTTCATCTGTTCGCAGATGACGTTCAAATATATGTTTATCGCCCGCTGTCCCAGATTGAAGACTGTGTCATAATTTCTAATGATATACTCAATAAATTTAACCTTCAAAATCGCCACAAAAAACCTGTTGATGCAAGTCTGTTGCCAAAATTATTTTTAAATAACACGCCTAACAGGCCGTTAATCTAGGGAAAACTTTTAACAACACAGAAAAAAAGAGATCTATTTTATGTTGATATGACCCTTATTAAAATGAACTTTGTAAAAATATCAATTTTTTCATATCATTTGGCAAGAAAATAATATCATTCTGATACAAAATAATATCATTTACTTAAATTGATATTGAATAGTTTCAGAATGATATTTAAAATGTAATAATGATCAGGGCTGCAAACCGGTTTTGAACCGAACCGGTTCGAGCCCGGAATTCCGGCTTTTTTTTTACTGTGAACCAAACCCTGAACCGAACCACGGGGACGAAAATAGTTGAACCCGAACCCGTTCCGAACCCAAGCTTTTGGTTCGGTTCAAAAAAAAAAAATTATTGACATTAAATTTATTTGGGTACGCTTGCATGTACGCCACAACAGAGTCGACAATTAGAAATATAACAATACTGAAAGTCGGTCAAACCCGACTATGAAATACATACTTTGCTCTTACTTCCAGTCAAACATATTAATTTGTAATATACAAATTCAATGTAAAGAGAAAACCGATTTTTGTTTGTTTGTGTGAGTGTGCGTGTGGTCATTGCTGTCCCAAGCACACGCGTGCGAGCGCTCAGGCAACATTGTTGTTGCTTTTTAATTTGCCAGAGGGTTTGCCCACCACTGATCTGAAGCGCCGAACACAAATTTTGCGACAAACGATAATTAGCGTTTTGGTGTATCGGGCGCTAAGCAAATTAGTGCATGCTTAAGCAAAAATATATACATACATACATACAGAAACGAGTGCCGCGCGCAAAAAATTTGCCCAAAGAAGAATTGAAAACGAAAGAGACAAAAACATGTGTATACAAATCAGAAGTGGTACGCGCATTTCATTTTGTTTAAGAAGTTTGACTAAGGAGGTCGATGTTGTCCGACAGAGTCTCAAATCACCAGGCAGGTTTAATGCCATTTTGTTGAAAATTCTAGAAAGACGTTCCGAATTTGTCATTAAATCTCCACCCATACAAGCCTCTGTGCTTCTAGATCCTCGATTCCAAAGTCTATTAAGTGATTCGCAAAAGCTAGAAGCCAAACAACACATTGGTAATATTTTTCATAGATTTCAAAGCTTAAACAGTGTTGAGGTTCCAAATTTGGCTTTGTCTTTATCTATTTCAGAAGATGACAATGTAGAAAGTAATCTCCGCAATGTTAACGAACAGCAAAGTGTTTCAAAAAATAAAACAATTAATGCCATCATTAGAGCCTTCGATGGCATTGATAGAGAACCGTCTAAATCCAACATTTTAAAGTTTTAGACATCTCATCAATGTAATCAGCTTACAGTTGCGACAACTGTCTTATCAGTGCCATCCACTCAAGTCTCAGTTGAAAGAGCTTTTTCCACCTTAAAATTTATTTTGTCTGATCAAAGAAGTAGCATAGACAGTCAACTACTCGAAGACATACTACTCATAAATTTAAATTAAAGATTAATATTACACTTAAGTAAACAAAAATAAAAAAACTGAATATTTTTTTGTATATTAATAAAATTTATTGTTATTTTAAATATATTGGGTAAAACGTGTGACGAACCAAGGTTCGAACCAAAACCAAAGCCCGAAAACCTCGAACCTCAAATTTCCGAACCTTAACCGTTGGTAAATTTTGGTTCGAACCTGCAAACCGGAGGTTCCGAAAATTTTTTTGGGCTTGCAGCCCTGATAATGATATGTTAAAAAATGTCGATTTGAAATTTTTATACTCTGTACCGAAGGTACATAGAGTATATTAAGTTTGTGCAAAAGTATGTAACAGGGAGAAGGAATCATTTCCGACCCTATAAAGTATATATATTCTTGATCAGCATCAACAGCCGAGTCGATATAGCCATGTCCGTCTGTCCGTCCGTCCGTCCGTCCGTCCGTCCGTCTGTCCGTCTGTCCGTCTGTCCGTCCGTATGAACGAAGAGATCTCAGAGATGGTAAGAGATAGAGGTTTGACATGTATGGGGCATATATTTCTTATACTTGCAGGCAGATCAAGTTTATTTTCAATTTTTGCCACGCCCCCTCCCGCCCCCGCAATTTGGAAAAAACGTCATATCTCCTACAGTTTTGAAGATAGATCGTTCGTACCTTCTAGAGATACCTTGTAAATAAAATTATTTATCGATTTGCTAAAGGAATGATAAAGATCGGATGAACGATACTCAAGTTATGAGCAAAAAACGGCCAATAAACACCCAGCACCACCCCACCCACCACCGCAGCATTCTATTGAACGTCAATCTTAGTGAGAGAGAGAGAGAGAGAGAGAGAGTGAAACTTAGAGATGAGCGCGTATAACTCGTGAGCAAATGCGAGCTGAGACGTTAAGGGTACAGAGTATGTTATAGTCGGGCTTGACCGACTTTCTTTCTTGTTAACATATCACTATGATATATTTTCATATCGGAGTAAAATTGATATGAAAAAAAATCAATTTTTTTTTCGGTGCATTTAAAATTCACTAAACTTCAATTAAATTAAATTATTTTAAGATTTATTCTTTTATTCTTTTAGTGTTTGTAATCAAAAGTTTTATGTATTAAGCAGGTAATCAAACCGAATCGTTTTTCAGTTCCGGTTCTGGTTTTGGTACGGACCGAAACTTATGTTTCGGTAAAAGGTTCCGTTTTGGTTGTTACATTATGTCGGTATTTGGTTCCATATTGGTACCTTGATTTTTATTTCGGTATACCGGTAAGAACCGTTAAAATGTAAAAAAAATGTTAGCCTAAGACCTGACAAAGTGGATAAGCACAAATACGGATGTATTCGGTTGTTTTATAAAATAATTTCAAGTTTGTATTCAATACATGATTAACAAGAAAGAAAGTCGGTCAAGCCCGACTATAACATACTCTGCACCCTTAATGTCGCAGCTCGCATTTGGTCACGAGTCAAACGGCCAGTTAACACACAACGAACGCAGTGCGATCTCTAAGTCTCTCTAAGTCTCTCTCTCTCTCTCTCTCCCTCTCTCTTTCTCTCACTAAGATTGCTTCTGCTGAACGCAATGCCTAGGTTATGGGTGGGGTGGGTGAGGGGATGCTAGCTGACCGTTTTTTGCTCATAACTTGAGTATCGTTCATCCGATCTTTATCATTCCTTCAGCAAATCGATAAATAAAAATGAGTACTAGATATCTCTAGATATGACGTTTTTTCCAAATGGGGGGGCGCGAAGGTGTGGCAAAAATTGAAAATAAACTTGATCTGCCTGCAAGTATAAGAAATATATGTCCCATACATGTCAAACCTCTATCTCTTACCATCTCTGAGATCTCTTCGTTCATACGGACGGACGGACAGACAGACAGACAGACAGACAGACAGACAGACAGACAGACGGACATGGGTATATCGACTCGGCTGTTGATGCTGATCAAGAATATACATACTTTATAGGGTCGGAAATGATTCCTTCTCCCTGTTACAAACTTAATATACTCTATGTACCTTCGGTACAGAGTATAAAAATATATTTTTTTATCGCTTACGCTTACTTTGGTAGTTGGAACAGTATAAAGAGCTTTTGACAGCTCCTACAATTCCGAAAACTTTGTCGACTTGCATCTTTATTATTTTGTAAACTCTTTAAGCTCAGAAAACCTTGATTAATGTCATTAAACTGATTTGTGAAGATACTGAACTAGTTGTATTGTCCCAATTATTTTCATATAAATACATATCGTTCACTTACTTTAAGTCTGTCACGACTTTTCAGTTAATGATGCAGAAATATTTGCCATATTGCGTTCATATGCTATAATTTTGAAATTGATATAATTTATTTTCTGGAAATATGTAATTTCATTTTACAGGTTCATTTTCATGATCCAACAAGAGCGACATATCTTAGTTGTCCTGCAAGCGATATCGTTACAGATCCTTCGATTTACTGTTCAGACGTTATATTTTCGAATTGGATTGATTATAAACAAAAAGATGTACTTTCCATAGAGAAATCAAAATCGTTTATTTTGAGATATGACAATGTGGCTGCAAGTGCGCGAAATATGAATCATCTTCGTTTTCACTTTTAGATAAGTGTCAGAATAAATATCCGCCAAAATGGTTACTCAGGTAATTTTGTGGTATTATAATGTGGGCCCGATAAAATGCCAGGAAAACTTTCCCAAAATTAAGTGCTCGCTGTGCAGTCTAGTTGTTACGCTCAGAACCGAAACTGTACCGGTACAATGTTAAGGTTCTTTTCGGACTTTTCGGTACCAAGAATAACGGTTCTCGAATACCGGTATACAAAAAATTATAAATATGGGTTCCATTTCCGGTTCTGGTACTGAGTTTTAATCGGCTCTCTTCGGTATACGGTTCCGGTTCTGGTTCCGGTTTGATTCCTTGGTATTAAGTTAAGTTAGTAGTTATGCTTCTAAGTCATAGATATTTTTGTAACAGTATTAGGTACTAGCACAATCAATATAAGTGTATTTTGTACTTAAGGTGCTGGGATAAAATCAAAATAAAATTAAATTAAATTGGTTCCTGTTGTGACGTTTTGGAAAGTGATTTCTTTTTCCAATAACTGACGCAACTCCCAATTACTTGCAATCGTTATCATCACTTCGAAGCGAACATGTATACCATGGACAATACATTGCATGGCTTGAAGATCTACAAAATTTCAACCGCTGCAAACTTTCTATTTAACTAAAATAAACATCAAATTGAAGGGTAATTTTGCAATGTTATGGGTAAATGCGTTTAAATTAGCAAAAAGAATAATAAATTTTCTTAGTACATTTTCATCCATGGTCTAAGAGACCAGTGAGAAACAATGAAAGTGTTTTAGTAAAAATTACATTAATGAACTTTCATCCCCACAGCTGCGCACCATTTATGTGGGTATGTGCCTACCTTCCAGCTGCAGCATACCTGATGTCATCGAGATGACCAATCATTCGCATCTGGAGCTAGCCACACGGGAGCTCCATGTGCTGGATATACGGGTGCCCACCGATAAGGAATTCAACATTTGGACCGACAAGACCTTCTGTCTGCTGATGTAAGTTGTCGCTCATTCGCATCCAATTTCATGTTCACTTTCAAAAGTCGCTGGGGCCCAGCTTGTTAATGAACGGGGTAAACAATAGCGCGGGCTCTTAGCATTGGAAATCGTGTGAAAGCGAAACCAAGTGCCACGCCTCCAATTAGCACGTAATCGAATTTAAATTTGAATTTGAGTTTTGAATCTCTTCCCTCTTTCGTAGTGTGGTGTCATCCATAGTGCTGGGTCTGATATGCTGCGGCACTCTATATGAGATTTACTTGACGCGACGCCTGCAGGAGGCTCTGCGTCGTCAGGACAAGGAGATGATGAATAATAGCGAGACCAGTTCAGGCATTGGGTGTGCTTCCTCGGACTATAGTGATACGATGACCGCTCACGATGATCCACTTAAGCAGTCCACACACTCGCATTCGCACTCCCATTCCCAGTCCAGTTCGTTGAAGCAATTGGATCAGTTGGTGCTCAATCTGCCGCCTCCCTTGAGCAATGGCGGAGACAATGACAGTGGGAATGGTCACCACGATCATGATCATCATCACGGCAACAGCAACAACAGCAACTCGGATGAGCATCTGGAGGGACATCTACACGAGCCGGAGAAGTTGAGCATTTATTCCGAGCTGCTACTATCCTTTTCGGCCATTACCAATTTCAATGCCATCTGCGACCGTAATGTGGGCGCCGATACCATTCCCTGCATTCACGGGTTGAGGGCCTTCAGCATGGCCTGGGTCATCTTGGGTCACACTTGCATTGTCGTCTTCAAGTACTCGGATAATATGGAGATGCGCAAGGAGGTCGAGCAGAATTTCTTTTTCCAGGCCATCACCAACGGACCGTTCAGTGTGGACACGTTTTTCTTCATCAGCGGATTCCTCATCTCCTATCTGTATTTCCGCACCAATGCCAAGGGCAAGCTAAATAAGCTGAGCAAGGGCGCCAATGAGTTTACGGCCGGAACTGCCCATTTCTTTGGACTGGTTGCCTATCGCTTTATGCGCCTCACTGCACCGTATTTGTTTGTTCTGGGTGTGGTGCAGGTCACCATGAAGTATTTGGCTGCCTATTCCATTTTTGATCCACCTACAATGGATCATATAACGTGTCCGGATTATTGGTGGCGGAATATATTGTACATTAACACGCTATTCCCTGTGGATGAAATGGTGAGTAGGGGGCGAGGGTCTTGGGGGTCCACCGCTTATTGGAGTTGCTTTTATTTAAATCTCTGATTTGGTTTGTTCGTCCCACGAACTTTGGAGTACACTGGACTCAAGATGAAATTAAACTGTGTGAAATGCTCTCAGTTCAAGCACTTTTTTGACCAGATCGACTTAATTTTGATACATTTTGTTAAATCTGAGAACAAAACATGTGGGAGTCAAGAGCAAAAGCAACTCAACTGGAAACAAAATTGGCTTAAGGACAAAAATTATCGGGTAATAAGCAGATCTGACATTGTGGTAGTTAAATGGACACATCCCTTTTACATACAGACCACCACCAGTTTTAGTTAGTCTTCCAAAAAACAACGAAATACACAGCACAGTGGGAAAAAACCTGTTCAGAAATTAAGTTACCAAGATTTTGTCAAAATTTTTAAGCACAAATGTTCTTGTAATGCGTAAAGTTGAACTCAACTCAACCACCACACAGAAAATGAGTAGCAGTTTAGGCGTCTAGCTTGAAAAGCAAGCAGTGGCGGAATGTGCTAGCACGCCATCCCACACATTGTTCGTCAAAGGCAGAATGTCCATGTTTTGATTCCCAATCAAGCCAGAAAATATTTTCTTTGTGTTTTTCTGAAAGACTTAAATGAACCAAGTCGGGTGGAGTAGAATTTGTTCGTTGAAGTTTGTTGTACAGCTATGTCCCTGATTCTATGGTATGGGCGGAGCAATCCAATCCGAAGAGGGTGTTCCGTTTCTTGTTCCTTCGAAGCCCCAAAATGTTAGGATTCGCTTACAACCTTATCCAAAATCAATCAATTTGTTTTCCCAGTTTAGTTTAAAATGTTCTTTAACACAATATGAACTCAAATCAAGTTCTTGAAAACGAAACATTATCAACTCAAATCAAGTTATTGCGTT